>JAVLVB010000002.1:9914409-9949674 GCA_032876305.1 Orestias chungarensis
GCCCTAACCAGTTCCAAGGTGTCATTCCAATGGACTCCTGCTGCTGATGAAGCTTACAAGGATCTCAAATCTAGATTCACCTCAGCACCCATCCTCCAATTACCGGACCCCAGTCAGCAATTTGTCGTTGAGGTGGATGCCTCAGATGTGGGGGTTGGTGCTGTTCTCTCCCAAAGGTCAGTAGTTGACCAGAAACTCCCTCCCTGTGCGTTTTTCTCTCGACGCCTATCCTCGACAGAGAAGAATTATTACATCGGCAACAGGGAGCTACTGGCCGTAAAGGAAGCCCTAGAAGAATGGTGCCATTGGCTGGAAGGTACTAAGGAACCATTTTTGATTTGGACTGATCACAAGAACCTTGAGTACCTTCGCTCTGCCAAAAGACTCAATTATCATCAGGCCCGTTGGTCTCTTTCTTCGCTAGATTCAACTTTATCCTTTCATACCGCCCTGGATCACGCAACATTAAAGCAGACGCCTTGTCCCGGCAGTTCCAAGCTGAGGAGGAATCTACAGACGATCCTGTATCCATCCTTCCTCCTTCTTGTGTTGTCGCCACTTGGGACATCGAGGAGAGAGTGAGATCTGCCACTGAGGGGCAGCCGGGACCCAGTGCCTGTCCTCCTAACTGCCTCTATGTTCCTGAAGTGTTGAAGTCTGACGTTCTGCAGTGGGCACACTCCTCCAAGCTTACATGTAATCAAGGTTCCCAACGGACACTAGATGTTCTGCTCCAGCGCTTCTGGTGGCCCACATTGGTGGCAGATACCCGCAGTTTTGTCAAGGCATGTCAAACCTGTAATCAGCAGAAAACCTTGCATCAGCCCCCTGCGGGTCTCCTTCAACCACTCCCGATACAACATCGACCTTGGTCCCACATCTCCCTAGACTTTGTGAGGGGTCTTCCTCCTTCTGATGGCAACACAGTCATCCTCACTGTGGTTGACCGGTTTAGCAAGATTGCCCACTTCGTGCCCATTCCCAAGCTAACTTCTGCTAAGGAGACTCCCAAGCTGGTCCTTCACCATGTCTTTCGCCTTCATGGTCTCCCAGTGGATGTGGTGTCCGACCGTGGTCCCCAGTTCTGTTCTGTTTTTTGGAAATAATTCTGCAATCAGATGGGGGCCACTCCCAGTCTTTCCTCTGGTTTCCACCCTCAGTCCAATGGGCAGACAGAGCGCATGAATCAAGAGATGGAGACTGCTCTGCGTTGTCTGGTTTCACAGAATCCATCCTCCTGGTCTCAACAACTCATGTGGGTTGAGTACGCTCATAACTCCCTTGTCAGCTCTGCCACAGGTCTCTCTCCCTTCCATTGTGTCTATGGCTACCAACCTCCTCTCTTCCCTGCACAAGAGCGAGAAGTCACCTGCCCATCTGTCCAAGCCTTTGTTCGCCGCTGCAGTCGGACCTGGGACCGAGCGCGCTCAACCCTCCAGCGCTCGGTGGGTCGCTACACTGCCTCTGCCAACCAGCACCGTTCTACAGCCCCTGCCTACCAAGTAGGCCAGAAGGTGTGGCTCTCTGCTAGGGACCTTCCTCTCCGGGTGGAGTCTAAGAAGTTGGCTCCCAGATTCGTCGGTCCCTTTCCTATTCAGAGGATTATCAGTCCTACTGCAGTGAGGCTGCAACTTCCCCGCACGATGCGTGTTCGTCCGACATTCCATGTCTCCAGGATCAAGCCAGTCCATGAACACCCTCTGTCTCCGGTGGTTCGGCCTCCTCCCCCTCCTCGTCTTATTGATGGGGCGCCTGCCTTCACTGTTCGATGCCTGGTTCGGTCCCGTCGTTGGGGGCGGTGTCTCCAGTACTTGGTTGATTTGGAAGGCTATGGTCCAGCAGATAAATCTTGGGTTCCTTCTCGCCATATCCTCGATGCGAACCTTGTTGCCGACTTTCATCGCCTTCACCCTTCGCAGCCTTCTGCTGTATCAGACCCCTCGAACCTGCTGCACCGCTTATGGAGGGCATGGAATGGTCTGACTCTGAGGAGTTTTAGGCCCGCCTGCTGCCTTTCTTCCCCCACCGCCCGCCCTGGCTTGGTAGGTCCTTTTTAGACGTCTGGTGCCGTCCCTTGAGGGGGGGTTCTGTCACATTCTGTCCTGTTGGCTGTGGGCTTTGAGATCTGCTACTTCTCTGCAGCACCTCCTATCAGCTCCAACCTTCCACACCTGCTCACCCTCATTTGCAGCTCATCACTGCTCGTCAGCCAGGCAGCATTTAAGCAGCAGTGTTTCGCTCATTCAGTGCCAGATTGTCGTTGCAGCATGCACTTCATTCCAGCATTGATTACTGGTTTAAATTCTCGGTTTCGACTCCATCTTGCCTCTGACCACGTCTTCACATCTCTGCCCCGACCTTCTGCCAGTCCACGACAAGCCTTTTGTCTGTCCCCTTCGGATTTTGTTTGTTTGGCTGAAGCACTCTCAAGCCTGCCCGCTTCCTGTTGGTGTTTGGAGCTTCCAAGGCCTGTCATCTGCTGTCAGGTGACTTACCAGCTTGTTGCCAACACTGTGAGGACTCGCCAGTCTCCTCGTTCCCTGTTGATGCCTGGAGTTAACCAAAGACTGTTTCCTGCTGCCAGTTAAACTAACTGCTTGTTGCTACGCCTAAAGAAATAAAGTACTTAAAACTCTACCTGACGTTGTACTGCACTTGGGTCCTAAACCAGTTCCTTGACACTCACATATTCTCATCAATTCTCTCTGTGTCCTTCAGTCTTTTCCTCACTAACTGCCACTCAGTTATTTACATATTCTATCTCACTCACAGGTTTTTCATCGGTTGCCACGCAGTAGTATGGTCTCTATGGGAATTTTGGGTAATGTCATGCCTTCATTATGTTGTGACAGAGGAACAGTGACACCCTCCACACATCTTTACTATTTCTCTGCCAAAACTTCTTACATTTATTTTTCTCTGTAAGCAGTGGTATTGAGGTTACAGAGAAAACAAGGACACAGTAGTATAGACATTAGCTTTCATTCATCCACACCTGTTAAAATTAATATTACACAAACGGAAAAAAAACAGATTGTCTTGAAAAATGTGTTTTCTCTTCTTTTTTTTCTGTTTTTAAAAGTACTACCCTCTACACCCATACAACATTCACTGAGACTGCCATTTAGCTTAAGAATTGTGTCCAGTTTTCCAAGGAATAGTGATGTATTCTGCAGCACACACAATGTTTGAGATTATACATTTGAAAGTACAAAAGTACACAGAAATCCACGCAGTTTTTTACTATATGCCACCCCAGAGTATAATATAGCTCAGCTACAAAAACAACAGAAAAACAGTTTGGGGGGGTTTTTCTCGCAAAAGTTCCCGTTGTGCATCTTTGTTACTGGAAGTAATGACTAAAACAGGCCTGATATGTTCTTTCTAGAGTGCTAAATGTTAGTGTTTTTGTAGCATGCTTTGGATTGACTTTTTTTTTTGGAACAGTGTGTATGGAGATGAGCAGTTTCATATAAAATGATACAGCTGTACACCTTAAACAAAACGTTTGGCTTTAAGCATTTGCATTTTGAATCTAAACATGTTGCACAAACAGAAGTTGACACAATCATATTGCATAGTCATATTTATGCATGTTAAATTCAAACTAAACTGGATGTGCAAGCATCAATTTATCTCTATCTCTTCAATAAATAAATGCAATATCTTAATCTGTCAAAATATGTATATATATATATATATTACATTTAAATTTTTTATTAATTATGCATACATATAAATTTATACACACACATTACATTTCTGTATCCTGGTAGGGGCGTTCTATTGACTTCAATTTCATCAGTCATGGATCTCTACATTCTAACCCTGAAACTAAACCACCTCTAACCCTAACCCTAACCGTTACCAGTACATGACTAACCCTAAATCTAAAACTAGCTCAAGATACACCGTAATCCTATGAAGGAAATTTATATAAATTCCATCACTAAAATACTACCTTTACTTAAACACTAAATTTGTCAAAACGTTTTATTATTTTACCTGTTTTTCAAGTTTATTAAATTTTTATAGTTACCTAAAAAGGACAACAAAGCTGTGAATAAATATATACAAATAATTATGTGACCATGTTATCAAAACATGTTTATTTGAGATCAGCGGGTAAAATTCACAGGTTGCTGTGTCATGACAGGATCCATGACTTTTTTGACTTCATCATTTAATGTTACAGATTAATTTTTTCCCTAATGAGGCACAATGTACCCCATAAAAATAAAATGCATATTCTTCAGGAGTGCATCCAAGTGGCAAAATAATCATTTAATGATTTTTTTTAATAATAGATTGACTTTCTACATTCCATGTCCTTGTGATTGACTACTGTATGTGGAGCCATTCATTTAACCTAAAAAAAGCCCTGAAATGGAACAATACATAGCAATTCATCCTGAACCGCTTAATACACAAATGTTTACTAAAACAAACAAAAAGACGCAATAGTTCTTTACAAGTCTGGGTAAAGTAAAAAGGGTAGAAATCCACCGTGTACAGTTATGCTATAGTACCCCTCATCATTAGGACATTTTTAGCAGGTAATATAAAATTGTATTCGATCAACGTCCTAAAACAAGCAAATGTAGTACTAATCAAATGAATCAAATGAGAAATAAACTCTCACTATTGTGTCAGCTTTTTGGTTTAAAGGACTTTAAACAAATAATGCTGCAGGAAAATAATTCTTTGACATTAGCTCTCAATCCAGTTAACACTGTAGCACTTAAAATATGTTCACCACATAAACTAGATTTATGTAAAAGTTCTACCCCTTAACGTCTTAGCTATTACATATAAGCACTTCTGCTGCAGAAACAGCACAACAACCGTTGCAGCTCCCTAATATGAACATTACTCATTCACACAGGATTCTAGACTGATAATGTACCTTAAGTGCTACAGTGAGTGAACAATGAGGAATACTTTTTATTTTACCCAGACTAGTAAAGAACTCTTGCTTGTTTTGATTTTCAGTAAACATTTGTGCATTACGCATTTCAGGAGGAATTGCTATATATTGTTCCACCTCAGGGCCTTTGAAGGTGAAAGGAATGGCTCCGCATAAGGTCACCATAGGATCTCCCCTTAATAGTTACAAGCTGTTGGCTGAGTTCGGAGAGGCAGGGGGGAAGGAAGCACAAGTCTGGAGTATTACTCTCTGAGGGTTCCCTTAGCAAAATCCCTTTTTGTAGCCCCCCATATAGCTTGGAAACTTTGTTTTTCCTCCAATAGACTTGGCCTCTGTGAGACATTTTTTATGAATGTGTTTAAATGTTTTAGTTTTTTGTCAAAGTTAGGGGCTTTTGTGGGTGCTCAGATCACTCCCAGGTCTTTAATACTGCTTGCGAATCTAAGTGTGGCACAAGCTTGCCCAGTACATGACATGATTGATGTTTTTTCTCTACAGTGATGGTCTATAATGTCCAAAGCTAGCCATTAACCCTGTCTTCATATTCTGTCAGACTTACACTTTTGGAGTTGCTCCACATACATGCATATACATGGAACATGTAGTTTATTTTAGCTGTTCCTGTTTGCTTTACCTGTTCTTATTTTCAAGTATTCCAATACAATTTTCTTCCTGACTGAACAAATTTTTTCCATAATAAATGTTCAAATACCTATGAACTAGAATCCAGAGTATGTATTTTTCTACTACACATTGGCTCTCTGCTACTAGCATAACGCTTTGTCCAGCTTTCACTGGCTTCACTGGCTCAGTAAAGTTAATGCAATATGAATAAAATGCCATTTGCTTTGCTACTTTTCCAAATAGTTTACTTCTCATTTTATTCTTTCTTCTCTTGTCGTCTGTGCTGGATATATTATAATGTTTTTTTTTCTGTCAAGCTGGTCACTTTTGTTTGGCTAAGCAAGCTTGTCTCATATAATTGCATTTCAGTAATTTACTGTTTCCATCTAAGAACCATCACCAAACTTAGGTGTGATTGCAAAGAGCGCCTATTTTATAGTTTACAGCTAAAGACAAAGTAAAACAATCCCCGTGATAATAAACAATTTTAATAATTGAAGCCAGATTAATTCATTATAAAACTCTTACTGACTAACTGTACTTTTAAAAACCTCTTAATTTCTGTAAATACGTGTTTTGTTTGCATTATATTCAAAGCATTTGTCCTGGATATCATAAAATAAACATAATAAAAAATAAAGAAAATATAATTTCAATGTAAGGACTAATTCTTCGTCCTTTTTATCAGAACAGTCTATCTCTGTGAGGAGATTAGCTCATTTCGGTTGCTTACTACTACTACTACTTTCTTCTAATAGACATAAACATACTGATTACAAAAGAAGCACAGTATTATATGTCTTACTATATACTTTACAAACATAAGGGAGAATGTTGCTTTTGTCACTGAAATAAAAGAATGACTCTGCCAAGGTTCGCTTCTTCAGTGGTCTTCAATGGTTGAACTTAGCTAGCCCTAGCCTCATAGCTGTATTCTTCCAGCCGTCTTCCAACTCTTGGACACTGGGCACCAGGAGTGTACCCAGGTTGACAAGGCTAAGCAGTCCAGTTGTCCAGCCACCCTAAAAGAAGTCAGGGCCAGATGTGGTAGAGGGCCCATGCACCCTAAAGATCAAGGTCAAAGGAACAGACGTCAAATATCTGCCACCCTCATCATTCTGTGCATAGAAGATAAGCAGAATTAAAATAATTGAAAGATGTAAAGGGGGAAATGTGCTGCCAGGGAGGTGGGTAATAAAACCATTCCAAGATAGAGAACATTTAAAGATACAAGGTATAACTGTAAAACACAGATCTTGTAATAAAACTCTAAAAGGTGGGAATGAACTCTCTGTTGTTGGCTTCAGAACGGCTCAGAGGAAATGTTGCTCATACAGTTGACAGCTCTTTCTGAAGTGTGTCCGGCCTTTAGCTTGTAAAGTCGCCCCATGTAAACCTCATTTTCTCCAAGGAGTCTGGCCCTGCCTACCTGCTCCTTGCATTAGAAACACCTCCCCCACACAAACAAGTTATTTTATACCCTATTTGCAAGGACAGTCTGTGTCACTGGTCCTCTGGGACAAGCCCCATATCATTCCAGAGATCGGCTATCTAAAATGTCCTGTTTGCACAAACTAGTCTACTGTTTTTTGAGTTGTATAATGTTTATCATAGCATTGTAAAATTTCAGACAGATAGTAGAATTTTTTCTTTTAGTTATACCCACATCGCACTATAATGTATCTTTCCATAGTTTCAGTATTGTATTCAGGCCCATTAATACACAATCTATAGAGCAATGAACTTTCTTCCCAATATGATGAGACACATTAAATTATGTGAATTTTGTTGCAATATTAAAGACATCTATAGATATATTTTACACCCTTATTCTGAATAAAAAACTGGGGCCCTAATACATATGTCCTACCAAGATGTAACAATTTTTTTAGGTTTGCAAAATGGGCTCATTTTCTTTTTTTAAGTCTGACCTTAAATGAAACCATTTTTTAGACATGTTAACATGATGGCATGATAAGATACACAGTGTGGCATGAGCATTTTATATGATCTAGGAATTCTTTTAATTGAAAATAACTTTACCAGAACTTTCACTGATATGTTTTAGCTAGCAAACTAGGATGATTAAAAATTAACAAATTCCAAGCGCAAAAACTTTAAAATTAAAACTTGTGTATGATCTTTACTTGTGTATAAAGTCTATGTGCCTATCTTTCACAACTACCTTTGTTATATTTTTAAAATCATCGCTGTTTTCTTGTGGAGAGTTCTCCTCGAACCGCTCTATACTGATTATATTATTTGCTAGCGACTCTAGTGGTGAATTCAGCTCTTTGTCACCTCTTTCTGTTCTTTATTTACTTTTTTTCAAGTAATGTAAAATTACAGTTACTTCTACAATATAAATGTTGAAATCACACAGAAAAGAAAGCGTATTTAACTGTAAAGTAATCTTGTCTGCCTCCCCATGTCATTGTTTGGAGAGTCCCATATAGACAGTTTACAGTTTTTGAAACTAAATGGAAGGTTACTTGTAGCTGGCTAGTATTATCATTATTTTTTTATACTGGCAACTTTTGTTGGGACATATTGTCCAACAAAAAATAAATTGAAAAATAGCAATACAATTTCTCCGTAATTAGAACAAGCAATTCTGACTGCAGGCTCTCAGCCCCTTACACATAAGCCACCAAGACTCAAATACAAACACGTCCTTGGTCTGCTGCCTGCTTTACATGACTTGGACAACACATGTTTCCTGTTTGGCCTGGAGAAGGGGGACACATTTTGTGTACCCAAACAGCTGAAGCCAACCCCTCGAGAGGTGAATGAGCAGACAAGGCAGCAGCAGCTGGTGTTGGTGACGCATTACCAACGTGATACAGCTACGTCAAGGCCAGGGGCAACAACCAAAGATCGCAGTGTTCTGCTATCACTGGCTGGAGATTATGTTAATACAAAACTATCAGCGAAAATGGGAATTTGTGAAGAGATAAGTGCTGAGATTTCACAAATTTGTTACAGTATAGAGACAAAATAAAAAGCAACAAAACTAAAACCTTTCCTGCTTTAGTTTTACTCTAGACTCATATTTTTTTGGGGTAGTGTACTTTTTGACATACTACATTTAAAAAATTTTCTGGATATTATTTACTCTGTTTAACGTCATGTTAGAGCTTAAATATTTTATCAGCTTTAATAGAACAACACAAAGTAAAGCATAATCTAAAGTAATACTTGGAAAGAATATAATACATGATTATTTACTTTTTTTTTTACAATTAACAATTTAAAGTTCAATATTTCAGGGTGGATTCCCTCTAGCTGCTTTTTTAGGCTTATTACACCAATAAAAGATTAACTTTTACTGGCACAATTGGGATTCTTTTGCTGAATGGCCCAGTTTCTAGGGCTCTCCATGTTCCCATTCACTATGACCAGTCTCTCTGTTTGTAATGATTAAAAGCAGTTCTATGCCATAATGATGCCACCATTGATTGGGTACTTTTTTTGAGTTTGGTTTTAAACATGTAAAAGTGACAGAATAAAACTGTGCACCACTTTTTGGATGTTAAATGTACAAAAGATCATCACATTTCTAGTTACAGTGAATGTTTGGGGTTGAAGTTCACAAATAAATCTAAAAATGAAAATGTTTTCTGTTCTATTTAGGTAATTCCATTCCCCATGTCCTGCGACATCCGCAATGAGTGCTCCTGTTGGGATCCTAACGCTACGGAGAACAGAAAAGTTACGCGCGACCTTTCCCTGGGGTGATCAACCAGAACAAGGATCTTTATTCACTGTTCCGGGACCCTTCCTCTGACATATCACAGCCAGAATGGCCGACCAACCTTTTTCATCCTCATCTTGTCCCACAGTCTCCTGCACATGCTGCTAATAAAGGCATACCTCTCCATCTGTACTGCAATCCCAACCAGCCTTCATCTCCATGTATAAAAAGAAGATAATGAAAGAAGACAAGGCAAATAAGACTCCATTAAAAATATTATTTCAATGCAAAAAAGGAAAGTAACCTTTGCAATACAATCCTTAAAGATATATAGGATAACAACAAAAACAAAAAAATGAAAAAGAAACTTTCAATAACTCACACAAAATAAACAAAAGTGTAACCAAGTTTAGGTAGCATGCCTTTTGGTGAGTTTTGTGCTGGTTTTGGTATTGGTTTTAGTTACCTCACTCTGCAATCACATGATTGAACCAAAGTTTTATAATAACATGCAAGTTTGGGATTATGTTGATACTGGTTCTGTGTTTTGCAGATAAAAGCAACATCTTGATCAGAGATTAAAAAACATATTAACAAAAAAATCCTCATATACCTTGAATCCTCAGTACCTCTCCAAGGTGTACCCCTATGCCTTCTATCAGAGATTGTGTTTTACCCACGTCTGCTTCTAAAATAGTCAAATTTTCCTTATCCCCCTTGTCCCCTTTCTATTAATGTGTGCTTCTGTTAGGAATGCTGGTGGATATGGGTATTATATAGGACAGCCATATTGCTTTTTAACCCACATATTGTACACAAAAAAGGCAAACTGCAGTGCACAAACACTCATAATTGTCATTATAGAAAGGACAGTCTAATACATAATTGTTTATGGAAAAAAAAAAAGTTTTGGAAAATTTATTGTGGCTTTTGCTTTTTACAATCCATAATAAATGGTAGGCTAAGACAGGTCTTCCCAGCTGCTTACAGCTTCTTATAGTAGTATTTTTATTTCATCTCCGCATGTTTTTACACTACTCTATAATTTCGTATTAAGGAAAAAACATATTGACACCACAACATATGAAATGTACTCACTTCAGGAAATCCAGAACCTCACCTAGCATCCCTTTTCTAATGCAGCTGTCCCTGCGATTCCAATACCCTAATTATGACTTAAAGAATGTCATCCGTTACCTCAGTTAGAGTTTTGGGGTGAATTTTGTTTTAATCTGAACTCTTCCCTTATGTACTTAGATAAGACCTTTGTTACCTCAAGAACCATCTTAAACTGAAAACAAAAGTATGAAAGTAACTCCATCCCGGTCCTGTTCAGAATGTAGTTAAAGCTTGCGGCTTTTTTGTTTTTGTTTGACCACATTCACACAAAATTAAAGGGAAAGGGTTGGCTAAACTATATTTCCGTAACCCTAGGCCTAACACCACCCCCTGGTCCTTATCTAACCAACCAGCGTACATAACTTTCACAGACTCTCTTCTTTTGCGGAGTAGTTAGCGGACTTATACATTAAAATGACGTTTGGATGTATGTCAACACAGCATTTCCAGCCACAGCTTGCTCAAAGCTCTGTAAGAAAACCTGCTGGGTCAAGTTTAGGCCGTTTGTCCATTCTGCTTCCTCTTCAGTACAAAGTGCACTTCTTAACAGCATTTTTCTATGTTGTGTGTTCCCATAAAGATACTTTGTTAAACAATATAGCTGCTATATTAGAGATCTATTTTGTTACTCCTCCATCACACAATCAAACCGATCAATTTAATGCTACTTTTGATAGTGTAGTCTGCTTGGCATCTTGGTCTAAACTTTGCTTCTACTCTTTTCCAGCAGTCATTTCGACAGTTGGCGTGATTAATAATCCTTTTTACTTTACCCAAGATCTCTTTCTGCCTCATATTGTGCTGCTGTAGCATTTAAGGTCCTTCATGTAAACACAGTCGTACATGCCGTTTAATAGTCAGTGTTTGTGTAGACCTAAGGGAATAGAAATACATACACAGAACATGTGTTTTATTTTACATAGAATATAAAAAAGAAAATCCAAAAATGATTGAATGACAGAGTTATTATACAAAGGATTCAATTTACTGTTTTGCTTTTTTGGGAACATGCCATATTTAATCAGTGTTTGTATCAGTGACCTCAATTATCGCACTTTCAAGTTGTTAGAAAAAAATGTATATCTTTCAAAAATCTTTAGAAGCTGCTATTAACATATTATTGATATGAGACAAACTGCATAGTATTTAGCTATTTGATTCCCCCGTGTAGCTTTTTGACCAGTCCTGTTTATACAAGATCTTATGCCACATTATGCAGACATACTGCTACTCTGCAACCGAAAAAGGATATTTGCATTGGATGGTATCAGTAAAGCAGACTTTTTCTCCCACATTGAAGCAGATATTTATTTAAGCATCACCCAAAAAAACTAGATTTACAACTTTTTTATTTTTTTTGCTTCTTTTTTTAAATTATAAATATGTATTATGAGTTATGTCAAATCAAGACAGACTGCAAATGCAATGTCTTATGTGTTGCCTTGGTGTTTCTTTCGTCTTGGAGGAAAAGTGAAGAGACATCGAAGATAGAAAAGGAAGAAAACCCCCAACAAAAAGTACTCTAGAAGGACTTTGTAACTTTTGCAAAACATGAAACTTTGTGAGGACACTGAAGGCTACAGGATCTTCAATGATTATGCTTATAAACTTCATATGAAAACTATATATTCCTGTTAATTGTATGTATTTGAGATGTTATGTTTGTATTTTAGATTCTGCTGCCTCACATATAATTTATACTAGTGGTGCGTGACTCACCTGGAGTCACTCCACATGCTGTGCAATGGATGATCATCTGCTACCGACGTCATAGAAATGCAATCTCTCTAAATGGATCCGTCTAAAAATCTGTAAATAGGTATAAAATTATTCTAGCATAATCAATTGTGCATAATTGTGCATAATTAGGTAATAATTATGTCATTGTTATGTAATAATTATATCATATTATGTGAGTATCTACATAACAAAACAGCTGATAATTGTAATTACCACAAAAAGAATCAGAATGTCATCACATCAACTTGCAACACAGCGTTCTTAAGATTAAAAAAGTTAACCATAAGCCATAGCTAACAAAGACACTCATAAACTTGTGCATCAGAATAGAAGACATCACGTCTTTACAGTAGTTATCACATGATCCCTTTGCTGTACCTCATGCCTGTAATGTTTGCTGCTTCCATAATTTTGGTATTTTAGTGACATTTTGAATCTCATAACAATGGTGTAAATAGTACAACTATTTATTGAGAGTGTTATACTTTTTTAAATTATATTTAAGTTCCATTTAAATTATTTTTACATTGTTCCTATATGAACCAGCACATTATATTTTGTGATTCATTTTATTCCCATCATCACAATGCTATTACTTTTGATTGTTGCTGATAGGCAAGGATCAGACGTATAAAGTACAGGTTTTTATTGTGTTTATTTTATGTCTTCCAATTTTTCAAATGCAAAAATTTGCCATATATATTAGGAATGTTGTAAAAAGCAATTAAATACATTACTGCTTAGTATTAGAACTATGTTTCCAGCTGAAGGCAGAAGGAAAATTATATAACAATTAAGGAAACAAAATAAAAACTAGAGGTTAGATGACCTCAAGCATTGAATGTTCTCAAATAAGGCAAATGTAAGGTGAGAGGTATGTAAGGCTGGGCTGCTTTCACCGGCCTGTCAGGGTGTTTGTCCAGGAGTGAAAGTTTGTAGTTACAAAGGCTACCCCTTGGCAAAGAGCAGCCAGCCTGACAGCCAACATGCCAGGGCCCATGAGTCAGAGTCCCTCGTCAGGATGGCAGTCATCCCACTTTGGGACTCCCACCTTCCCTCCCTCCACCCCACTTACCTCCATCTCCCCTCAACACACAGCCTCATCTGTCACTGTCAAGTATGCCTTTGTGGGGCAGCCAGGGTCAAGCTGGTCCTGTGAAAACGAGAAGGGATGTCTGCCCAGCTTACAGAGCCATTGAAAGCTAAGATGAAGGAATACATTTCTCCCCACCTACAGTCTGTGCTTATCACACCATAGGAAGCTTTAATTTTCCTGTTATTTGACAAGATTTGATAGCTCCGTGTTTACCACCAAGGTAGCTCCTGTAATTTAAATGAAAAACATTTTGCTTTTCTTGTCCACACGTCATATGTTGCTGTCTAGGTCATCAAAAAGACCAGAAAAAAGCACTAATATTTTTGCTCTAATCTTAAATGTCATGGTGTTTCCCAAATTGTTCCTTTGTGTGCTGTAACACATGAATTACCTCTCACAAGCCTTTGGTTATGGATTGGTCATATAATCTGTTTTCTTATCCTTCAGTGAATAAAAAAAAAGTTAAAAGTATAGTTTTTTTTTTCCCTAAGTAAGAAAAAAAATGTAATTGCATATTACGTGGTTATCTAGTAATATTACTGTAATGTTTCATACCCAACTGCTTAACAAATGTATTTTAAGATGTAAATATTGATATTATGATTGTATTTCAAATCATGTACTAAATGTTTCAGAATAGCTCTTGGATTGAGTTTCATCATAAATATAACATAAAAATAGATCAGTGAAATGTAGTGTCAAAGTATCACCTGCAAGAAAAAAAACCAAAACAAAAAAAAGTAGTGATGCTTTACCACATCACTTGCTGTCAGCATTTATTTGTTCATATTGACCTAGTGTAAGCACTGTTGTCAGATGTATAAACCATGACTTTATCTGTTGAGTCCACTAATATTTATTTGTTGACAATAAAAAAGAAATAAAAAAATAATCAGAACAGTCATCTTTGGGTCTTAAGAGTTTGTTAAAACAGATTCTAATCAAGCATTCATTTTCAAGCACAAAGACATACCTGTCCTAAGCTCAAGAGTTTAGGAAGACTTTGTTTATTTCCTCACTTTTCAACAAGACACCCCCACAGTCAAAGAACAGAAGAAAAGAGAGTTAGCTGTTAGGTTAGACAGCTGTTTACTTTCTCAGTACCTACTTAGGTTTCAGGCCCAGGATATGTCAGCCCTGTATTTCTCTGGGCTCAAACAGAAGTTCTGTGTGTCTGGAAAGGTCACTACAGTCCAGATTTCCTTTTGGTTTCTTTCTGTCAAATCAGAAAATAAATTGTAGGCAATTATACAAAGCAATCCTGTTGAATGTGTTGGGTTCTCTTTGAACAGCTAATAAAAATTAAAAAAAGGCACATCTAAGTCTTAGCAAGCATGCTCGATCCAGGGATTGAGAAAACATGAAGACAGAAAAATTAATCTGCACAGCTTTAAAGCTACCAATGGTGGTTTTTATTGCCTACACTATTAGCGACATTTCCATAAAGGCACAAGAAAATAAGGCTTGCTAGAACATTTAAGTATCAAATAGTTTAGGAAACCACAAAATAACCACAAATAAACTTGTCTGTCAGTCAGCTTAAAATTTTATTATTTTTTTCAAACAGTACTCTCAAGCTATACACCCCCAATGGCTGGTGCTGTGGTCAGGTAAGCTTTCTAACACTGAGACCATGCACATGTAAATGGTTTCTAAAGGTCTGACGTGACACTTTGGTGCCTCTGACCTCCCTCAAATGTGCCTGGAGTTAAGTGACATTAATTCCTCTAGTTCCCCTGTGGGCACTTTTTATTACAAAGCAGTCAGCAGTGTGGGATGTTGCCAAAGGACATCCACTTTTATGCATATGCATCTTTCAGTCACTCTGTATCTCTGTTACAACCTGCTAATAAAAGCCCAAGCCAGACACATCTGTCTGAGAAACGATGAAGTAGTGCTGATCAGGTGTTTTGTGCCGCTTTGGTCTAATGATGTCAAAATCTGAACAATTTGATGAGAAAGACTGTTTAAATACTGATTTTGACTGAACCAAGCAATAATTTATTAATCAAACACCTGTCACCATATTGTTAGAAAGCAGCATGTTGCATAAAAACTGCTGAAACATTCAACTGGTCGAGATGTGCATCCAAAAGTTTTGTGAAAACACTTTAAATTCACTTGTAAAGGTTATAGTTTCATTCGAAAGCCAAACATCTCTGTGCTAAGAATGAACTCCACAGACACAAAATGGGAATGAAAATGTCAGATTTAGATGGGACACGAGCTTTAAAAACATATTAAGGGTTTAAAATCTATTATAAAATGGAGAACCACCATTGGAACTAAGATGTAATGGGTCTAATGTGCGCACAGCTGGTGGTGTCAGTTAACACTTCAACTACAAAGCGTGCACAAATTTGCTTAAATTCTCTAAAATGTTTAAACATTGACTTTGAGCGTCATTCAGCTTGTAACATTTGTGTACTTACGTGGACAGTATACTGATATGTTAGCATATTTGTGTTGTATTTATTTATTTCTGTCATCAAGTTTTTTTATTCTAATTAAATTTTTTTAATGTTTTATCACATTTCCATTTCCAATTGTTTGAATACATTTCGTGGTTCAGATTAATTGATATGACGCCACCTGTGAATTGATCCAGTGAATTTGTAAGCAACTGATTGATCGGTGGTCGAGGTTTGCACCAAAGTGAATTAACCCTACTTGGAGCAATGAAGGTCTGTTATCCTATGACAACATTGTCTGGTTTCTCATTGCAAATGTGGTGTGGACATTGGGATTTGGCAAAAAAGTTGTTTTGCCAAATCTGGGTGGAATACACTATTCCATTTCGAAAAACCCGAACAGATTCTGGAAAAATTTAAAAGATGGATCAAGTCCTGCCAAGTACTTGATCGACAGTAACTATTTAACCAAATGGTTATCTGTACAAATGAAACTGCAAGTAAATATCCCATTTTTGTCTGCTCAATGGTTAAATCACAGATTAATGCATAAAAAGAGTGGTGCTGGATGCAAAACAGATACTTACACACAACCTGAAATACGTACACTCAAAACAGCTCAGATCTTCACAAGCTTATTTATTTATCATTATCCTGTTTGCCTGATGTTTGCTGATAAGACAAAAAGGTTTTAAATTTATCTATGTATGCCATTCTAACTGGGTTTGTTTTGTTAGGGTAAGCTCTACCTGAGTTACACTTCACATGGGAGAGAGTAATCTTGTTTGATGATGATTTTTGCTTTTACTTAAGTTAAAATATGTTAAAGTCAGTCTTACTTAATTATATAGTTTTTTGCTCTCTGCCAAACTCTGTTACTTGAAAATTTTAAAGCTTTTATATGAAGGGAGCTAAATTAAGCTAAATCTAATGTTAGTCATATTTATCCCACATGACCTTTTAGGTGTAAATGAGGTGTTGCAAGTTCACAGTGAGGCTTTTGAAAATGAAAAAGAAAATATGTGCTAATGTGGTTCTAAAAACAAACAAACAAACAAAAATTTAAGAAACTTCTTTTTGTCAATAATGCGGCATTGATACACAGCCATGAAAATGTGAAGGCTGTTTCTGGCACATCAGTGACCTTAATGGCCCAATTTGTGAGAATGCACATCTAGCTACTGATTTTTAAAGTGCAGTTAATGTTGCATGACTGTAAAAGAAGTTGGATCTGAGCTTGAAGGAATAGTTTGTTGTGAGGGTTGGAAAAAGTAAATGCTTCCCAGCACTTCACATGCAGAGAGGCATAGCCACCTTCAGTTAATGGTATTAATTAGAATAATTTGTATGGGATGGATGTCTGTTAGTTCAGTGACGGATTTCCCTCCTTTCCTTCTAAATGTAAATATTATTCCAGCAAGATCATGAAGCAAGTAGGCAAAAACCTAGGAAATCAAGATGGACTTCATTTTTACATTTGTTTTAGTGATCTTCATCTGTTCTGGATTAAGCAAATTAATTGGGATCCAAGTAGTGCTATGAATTTGTACAACTGTATGTCAGTGATTTTGAAGGTGGGGCTGTTAAGTTCTCTCCTGTGAAGTTTAGTCAAGGGTGAGTGTATGTACCTTGTTCACACAGACTGAGCAAAATCAGCAGGATAAAGTTGAACTTTTCAATGATATTTAATTCCTACTGTTGGAAAAAAAACTCAAAGGTGGTGGTTAAACCCCAGGGCAGACCCAGAACACACTGGAGAGACAGTACACTAAGTTTGGGCAGGAACTGACTCAGGATCCCAACAGAATGAGCTCAGAGTGAACATGGGTGTCTTCGTGTCCATCCAGGAGCTGTGAGCATTGCAACATCAACTTGGATGGATGGTTGGATATATGAATGTATTCTGCCAAAAGTTTGCTATCCCAAAACAAGTTACACATGGGATGTAAGCACCCTCCAGTGTTAAAAGGCTCTGCTTTCCTAAATTAATTATTCAAGATGTTTTAGTTACCAAATAAAGCATTACATTTTCAGAAAAAAATTACAATGCATATTTTAACACTAAATTAGTTTGTAAGTACTTCCTATTCTTTTTAAAATTAATGGTTATATGGTGTACTTTTGTTGGGGACACTTTACTTATAGGAAACTTATTTATTGTGTAAGCATAATCGACATGGCAGGTGGCATGCTGTTTAGTCAGAGGAGTTTACGTTGCAGCTAAACAATGTCTTCTAGCCCCTTTGCAGTCAAATCATCTTTTTCTTCTCTGAAACATCAAGCAAGACAGAGCTCTTGATTATCGGGTGAAAAAGTTTCCAACCCAGTCTGAAAACTAAATGGGGAAACACAGGTTACTATGAAAGACACTGCAACAAAAAACTTAATTCACCTTCTAAAAAACAAAGCAAGCTGACAGAATATCTTGGATTTGGCTTTTTTTAAAACGTGTTAAAGATTGCAATTTTTTTATCTGATACGATGCAAATACAGTGCAAGAACAAGTGAAAGAGCAGCAATTAAATATACAGTGTTTTTTATAAATCGACAGTAAAAAAATGTTCATGGATACTGTAAATTTGATATTGGAAAATAAAGGTGGTGTGCTTTGACTTTAAGGTTTTCATAGAAAATGTAAAACTATGTTAACTTTAAAGATTTTAGAACAAGGCAGACTGATTCAATAGATCAAGTATGAAAGAAATGGCACATGGGTTTTGAAGACCATATTGTTTGCTGGTATTTTCAACAACCACTCAATTATGACCAAACCAAGCATTTCACATCATTTAGTTGTAGTGAAAGAAGAAAAGTCTGCTTTTAATTTACAGTTTTAATACTCCACATTCCTCAGACACTGCCACATGATGATACAATCATATTTAAATATTTACAATAAAAATGTACAATATATGTACTTTTCCTTTTCACAACTCCAACATTTAACAATGATTTTGAAAAGTGTGTCGTTCAATGGCTTCAAAGATATGTCAGTGAACAAAATAGGAAATGAAATCAATGTCAACCGTACAATCGCTGACCCTATGCAACCTTCTAGCACAGGATAATTGGAATTCTGCTTGCTTAACTTTGGATGTTGTTAATCTAATCAGTATATTCAGATTAATTAAAATAACTTACAAGTGTTGTCTATTTCTTTAAATAAACATACTTAATGTGTCCATCTGCTCCCTAATAGAGACCCTAAGTCCTAGCTTAGTGTCTTCATAATGGGAATAATTCTGGAAAGCAGACTCCAGACCACAGTGGTTGATTGCACTTTTAATACATAGTACTTGGATATAACGGTTTTCCACTAGTAATGGTTACATGGTTCCAGACTGTTTAGAACCTATTTCATTGGGGTTACAAATGTGTCAAGTCAGGCTAAAAACGATTGAGGACTGTTGGTCACTCATTGGCTACAGGGTGTAGTCACATGGGTGGGTCCCATAAGTGTATCTCAATCTCTCCTCTATTTCCCCAGACTGTTTTTTTTTTTTTTTTTGTCTAATCACCCACAGCCTTTTCTGGGCAGAATGTGTAACGTAGCTTCAATTTGCCAATTGTGGCATTGTTTTTAAGTCACATAGAGATCACATCATATTTCTTTATTTGATTCTGTGGCCGCCCACTAAATGACGACCCCAACTAGTTGAGCTGGTACTTAATTATAATGGAAAACCATTTGAACTGTATATCGTTCAGCCGAGTTGAGCCACTCTGTAGATGTTCTTGTGGAAAGGGGCCAAAATTGTCAATGTGCAGACATGAAATTTCGGGAAATACCTGCATACTGGGAATATTGACTGAGCAATTGTTTGTGTTTTGTAAATATTTTAGAACCAAAAAATAAAACCGCTTTAACATCACTTTATCCCTTAAGGTGGTGTTGGAAGAACTACATAGCATCATCCAGCAAACTCTAAACCCAACCTAAGTAAGATAAGCCAACCTTAGAAAAAACTCAAAAGATCTGTTTGTAAATGTTTTTTTAAACACCTGCATGGTAATTATCTAATGTCACTGGTATTAAATTTGCCACAGATATTTGGAGCACAGAGGTTTGCTTGATCTCACTGCCTATTTTCATGGCAAAGTGGATAGTTTTCTCATTGATTAGAAAACATTCGGTTTAGGTTATAACGCTACACATGTAAGTACGTACCAATTGAAATTAATTATGTTGGTTTGTACTGCTTTTATAAACACAGCATTTTAGAAGCAGTGGCTACGAAGAGGAGGTTGGTTGGTCCTTTCAGTCACTATAAACTTCTGAGGCTTCAATTACATACAAAATTTGATATTTAATAGCTTTATTGTAATACTGTTCTGTAAAGAAATGTATCTGATTGAAAGTGTAATAAATTTCCTAATTTTAATGACAAAAGCCATACTAAAAAATCTTGATGAGGACATTCCTATAAAACATCCTTTATTACAGACACTATATACAAAATTAGGTTTATTTTAAAAAACTTTAAAGACTTCAGGAAAAATGAAAAAAACAACATTTCAGTAGTTTGGCAAGTAAATTAAAGCTTAAGAATACTCCAAGAACGTGTTTACATTCTACCAATAAACCATTTTTGCATAATGTTTCCAGGCTCAGAATTTCAAATGCAGCCTTAAAAAAAAGCAATTCAAGTTTAACGGCATTAGCGTCTTACGCCTAATCATTTCACATTTCTGATGCAAATCCTTATGTACTTTAATTTCATAATTTAAAAATAAATATTTTTTTACATGGCTTTCACACAATTTAGCTTCTCTTTTTAAATGAAAGTAGCAAAGGCAAACAAATGAGAGATAAAATATTCATTATACTGTATCCTCTTTTTTCTTTTTTAGTGTCCAAGGTAAGCACCAAAAATCCAAAATATTATTACATTCAAGGTACTTTAGCCAACAATTTTGTTTTCATTTTCTTTTTTTATTCTTTTGGCTGACTGTCAGTTGTACGGATTTATACTGCTGTTTCTCATTGATGGGCACCACCCCTTGCATTCGTTAGCAGGAAAGCATGTCCCCTCCAGTGACTTTTCTTCTATCTTCTAATAAAAGTATGCCACACAAAAATATGGTTTTGGTAGCTTTAACAAGATTTCCCATGATGTCTGAGGTTTCCTTAAAGGCTCTCCTGATTTCTTAAAATGCGGCAGTCATGTGAGAGACACTTGCTGCAGAGTGTAACCGTGAGCTTCAGCAATCAATGATGTCATTTTGCAGAAAAAGAAGATGTGTGCTCGTCTCTTTCATTTCTCTCTCACCGGACTTTGGTGTTACTGTAAGTGTTACGCTGTAAAGAAATAAGCTTTTCCATGCACATGGAACGTCTTTCGTGTAAGGAACCATGCCACGTGTTGCTGGGAGGTCCACCTTCTTCGCTTCTGCAGTAGATATATGCCATTGTATCTGTGCGACTCTGGATGTGGGTGCTGCGTAGGAGGGATCGGCAGTAGGGGCTGATCATCTCCACCCTACGAAGTATCAGATTTGCTTTTCTAAAAAAAACATCAGAAAAAGAATAATTAATTTCTCAATTTTAAGGAACTATAGGCACACTGAGTAAAGTAGAGAACATTGATAAAATCTCTAAAGAAAGAAAAGGACAAAAGTCTAAATCAACCTGGCATCAAAAAAAGTTTGCTTAGGCAAAGACGTTGATTAGCTCTTTATTACTTCTTGATAACTTACTTGTTAATAACATTTCCATTTACCATACAGTCTTGTATTTAGTTTCATAATAATGAGCTAATAACCTTTTCCTTCTATTGCTTCACTAACTTTAATATAGTAATTTAATGCAAATAATGTACTGTATTCAAATCATAACTGAAAAGAGTTTTGCTTGAAGGTGGCAGGAAGGCTAACAAATGAAAAAGTTAAGTTGGTGATAAGTTATTTAAACAAACTGTTAGAAGGTTTGTGTTCATATCTGTTGAAAACACACACCTCTATTATAATTAATAATTTAGACTATTTCACCATGACTGTCTGTATTTATTATTGGTTGATGTTGAATTTAGCAATGATTTCTTCAGTTTCAGTTAACCATTATATGATTATTTGTTGAAATAAACTCTTAAACCGTATGGGAATTTTATATACAATACAATTACTTTATGTCAAAAAAATAAATAAAATATTTGATGTGGAAACATTGAAGTTGTTTTTTTTATAATCATAAATGCTAGCATGATGTACAGAACACTAACATCAGGTCTTCTGATATTGTGAATTCACAGTCACTTTGGTTTAGTACCTAAACTTTAATGAAACATTGATCTAAAACAACAAAGACAATGTTTCTGGGTCACAGGTCTTGAGGAAAGGGGTCAGCTCAATTAAACATATACAAAACAGGCAGACAATGTAAATGTACATTGTTCAAGGTTTTTAAGACCATATGGAATTAAAAATGGATACTATATGCAAAGGGAGAAAGCAAAAAAATAAAAAAATATTTTGAAAATCAGCATCTGCAGAGCATCAACATCTGTCTTTAGTTAAGCAAGCACCATGAACATCCCTTTCACGTATTTTCTGAAATGTGTTCGTGTGTGTGTGCCCGTTTGTTTGTGTTTTTTTTCATTCCTCTTTATTACTTTTGTCTGAAGAGACAGTATTCCAAACTCATAACCAATGGAAGCCTGAAACCATAAGCCCTAAAGACAGATTAAATACATTTGTTGTTGATAAGAAACAACAATGCAATTAAATCAGGAACAAAATAACTAAACAAAGGATGTTTTTGTTACACTTACATTAGAGCATTTTAAGTAAGAGTTTGAAACATAAGTGACAATATTGACCGATGATATAAGGAGGCATAAAAGATGTTTACCACCAAATGTAAGAGGTAAAGACACACTGTGAACACACATAAGGGCACGTGCTAATCGAAAAACAGACGTTAAACTGCAACAATGGTGGATATATGTGGGTGGCTTCTGGGATTCTCGGCTACTGCAGGAGTGCTGACGATGCTTAAGTTCTTCTTGGCCATTCCTTTACCTTTTAAAATACACCACCAAAGGAGCCTTCTTGTAAATTACTGCAAGGAGGCTAAGCCCTGCCAATTTAAGGCAGTAAATAATCCACAGTCACTCACCCAAATGAACTCTCCGAACCCAACCCCCCATTTCCCCAATTCCACCCTCTTGAAGTTGCCCACACACATACAGAATGCAGACCATTCAACAAGTCCACATTCTAGGTTCCAATAGCCAACTTTTGTCTCCCACCCCCTTCACCAATCAGAGAGAAGCATAAACTTCCTACAGACCAAAGTTATTCCTCAATTATTATATTATTTATAGCTGGAAAAGAGCGCTTCCAGGCAGTGGGGGTGGACAAACCAAAACATTGGGCTGTAACCTAAGATTTTGTATTGCTATTATGAGTCCTGGAGCACCTCCTTTCTCAAACTCACATTCATGTATGTTTTTGTTTGATTTTTTCCCCCCTCTAAACTCATTGTTTATATTTCATTCTTCAAAGTTTTATTTCAGTTGCTCAGCCTCCTTTTGTTTTCATGGTGTCGTAATGTCTCACTGTCTGCTCAAACTACCAAATAGGGTGTCCTTGTCAAGAATGTCATGGGTGAAGGCATGTTAGGGTGGTATATTATGGTTACAAATTAACCATTTTGTAGGAGAGAAGAGGAAATCGATTTGGAAATCATGTTAGTGTTAGCTGAGTATCACATTCACTGTTTGGCTTGACTGTCAAACGCTGTTTTGGCACTGCCATGGTGATGTGTGGAGCCACTGCTACCCCAAAGTCTTCTTGGTGAACCTAGCTAGGATCAGATAAGGGGGTGAAAGTCCTGAATATGACAGCTACTTCAGGCGGCTTTGTCTCTTATGTAAGAAATCTCAGATTGATGGTAACTGATCATAGACAGTTATCAAGTATGATGGATAGAGTAATTAAATACCAGCAGATTGGGGAAAACACAAGTGTATTTGTTAATTTTTGAACAGGCTACGGTTATTTGCCAATTGACTTTTAACTAGCTGTAGAAAAATTAAAAAAAGTTTTTGAAGCACACTGTCTTCTCACCTGGGGCCCAGCTCATCCTCACTACGCCAGACAAAATCCCCAAACTTCTCATAGTGGGAATTGTAGTGGTGCTGGACTCTATAAAGCAGCGGAGGGGGAATCTCCATCAGCATATTGTAGGCCATCTGTTGTTCCTTTCCACTGGTGTAGCCGTTGTATAAGTTGTATACCTTGTCGGCTATTTCTGCCATGATGAAAAAGAGCCAGAGAGGTACAAGGGAATAAGAAAAGGGAATAATAAATTAATAGACAGTGTGGATTAAATTAATAATACGGCAATTGTCTGGTAAAAGAAAATCAAACTTAAGTTGAAACAGAAGTCTTATTTATAATATTTCACATACTGATATTGCTTCATTAAAATGCCAAAATAGTGGTCACCTCTCTTCCATGAATTGTATTGAACTGTATCGAAAGTTTATTGGTATTAACAACAAGTGTGTTAAGACCTCTAATGACTTATTTATTGATATCTTAACTTCTTCAAGGTAATCTTTGTCCAATATTGTAGACATGCCCAATGCAATTGTTTTCAGAAAACCAGTAAGAATGCTACTCCATGTGGTAAATATGTTTTATGCAAGATATCCATGCTTTGGACTTGATATCCCTTTTTGGAAACCTCCATTGCTTTCCTTGTACAGCCATTTCAAATCCATTTAAATCACATACAGGATGGTAAAAAATATGAAAATCATTCTCCTGGAGGTAATCCTTTCTCCATCAAGTTTTGGACCCTATGACAATATCCAGGTATCACTGCACAGAAGAGAGGCCTCATTCAAGAACGAAGATGATGGAGACTCCTGCCCCCTTGTACAGCTCAGAGTGCTGCCACATTCAAAAGCAGAAACCTTATTGTCTTTTCTTTCCAGATGTGATGTGAGTCTTAGGTTCTATCAGATAATTTCAGAAAAGCTACATATTTTGACTCTTTACTTTTAGTCAGCTCATATTTAAATGCAGTTTTTTAATTTATTTACTCAATTAGTTTTTTATTCTTTTTCTATATGCATGTAAAGGCAGAATTGAAAATACCCATTCTAGAAAGAGAAAAAAAATTAAACGAATATTATGATAATGATGGTCATGATGATAAAGATGGAAAACATGGTAAACTGTTACTTTTTTCATAAGCTAATTGGAAACGGGAAGATACTCAAGTAGGTAGGAAATAAATGATGACACAATATGGAAAAAGTCTACAAGAAAAGCCAGAAAGTCATGGTACCTTCTGCTCGACTGTCATCCACAACTGGACAAGATGTGCGTACTGAGACAAAGCTTGACTCAGTCTGACTGCCCCGATTATCCACTGCATTCAGGGTGAACCTTAAAAAAAGACAAAAGAAAATGCATTAATTACTTATGAAATTCCAGTCCCAAACAACGTGAAGGCCACAATGTCTACTGTTTGGTGTTATTTATACATTTTTATCAGTCCTCTATACATTTCACATTGCTTTTGTTGAGTTGTTTTGTAGTATAACTATAACCAAAAATGTAAATACATTTAAGTTTTCATGTTTCTTTCTTCTTTCCAGAATGGTTTTAAATTGTAGTACATAGTGGGTATTAGAGCAAGAACAGCCAGTTTAAGGTCATAACACATCATGGCAATTGGATTTAAGCCTGGACTCAGCTACTTCTTTATTTTGTCAAGACATTGATGATGTTTTTCAGATCATTGCGCTGGAAAACACCGGAAAGTGTATCTGTACCTAAAATCATTAACTGATGGATGGACATTTTTCTTCATGATTTCATGTGTTCCACTGTTTTCTGATCAGTTCACAAAAAATTCCCTGAAGGAGTTGGGGATCATGGGGATTTCAATTGCAAATAAGTTGGCTCATTGTATCTTTCTTTTTAAATTCATCAAGGTTTGGACATTTGACCTTTAATTGTACCAAGGAGGTCATTATTGCCCAGTATATTTTATTTGCCATCAAAAATACTTTAATTCCAAACTGGAAGATGACATTTACTTTGTTTATTTAAGGTTTCATTAGCACTACAAACCTTTATTCATAAGTAGTTTAACAGGAAGATAGAAAATCAGACCTGGGTCAGCTGTTTCAAAGAGTCTAGCCATTGTATATAGTGCACAGCTCTACCATCAAGAAACCCGGTCCCTTTGTTTCTCATTTGTTTTTGATTTTTTTTACACATTTGGGAAATAAAAAACATGTTTTTCAGTCTGGCATCAGTCAGGCTTGAGTATTGATCCATCCATTGTTTTTACCTGGTTATCACTACAGGACATGGGTAGAAACCATGCATGCACAGGGAGAACAATCAAACTTCATGCAGATATGAACCCAAGACGTACTTGCTACAAGGCAGCAGAGTAACAACTGCACCACTGTGCAGGGGAAGTTTAACCAAATAAAATTAAAAGTTAAAAGAAATATTTAAAAGGGGAAATATTTATTTTCACACCTCTAAAAGTTATAGTATTGTTACAGGATAAGAAAAGGATTGTCATAGGTATTTGAACACCATATTTAATTTGTGTATGCCATAAATATTTTATTCTTGTGGTGAAGCTTGTTCTGTTGGTAAAGATTTACTGGAAGTACGAAAAACAGGACAGACATAGTGAGAGAGGGAGCGATGATAGTTTGCTGGGGGGTAAAAAAAAATCATGTTTTGATCCACATTAACTGTTTTTCCTACTCCAGGGAAAGTTTAGAAAAAGGAATTAGGTCTTGAGAAATATTTAGAACTGGTTAAGAAAAACTGTAAGCTTTCAGCAGTATTTCCACAGAGTAACCACTATAAAAACAGCAGAAAGACACAAAGGAAACCACAAAACAAAGTGAGACAAAATGAACAACTTGCATGGTGTTCATATCCTACAAACTCCTCCAAAATTCAGAAAAATGAAGAAATTAAGATATTATTGTTTGTACAAAAGTCCCTTTGCCAAAAACGGCCATTCGCATTTTGATGTCTTTTGTAATCTATTCCAGCACTGTCAAATGATTGTTTTGCTTGTAACATGACCTCTTTGGGCATTGCTCGCATAGTTTGTCTGGTCTTGTTATTCAGCAGGGTGGATGTGGTATTCCCTAAGAACCTCAAGAAAGATGTGCAAACTTCTCTGGCTCCTCTGCTTGGCAAAACAATGCCAGCATGTTACAGCCACACTGTTTAAATTATACAGCCACATAACGTGCAGATGGATATACTGAGGTGGGAGAAACAAGCAGAGCAGAAAGATAACATGACAGAGATTTTATTAAAATAGTTTGTCCATTTAGGGTTATGTTTGATCACTTTAAACTGTATATATATAGCTGTTGCCTCCTTTCAAATCCCTAAAATTAATATCGCTATTCATTGTGAAAGGGAATTAAGCATCTTAGAAATACAAGGATGTGTGAAAAGAGAGCTTTCTTCTACATAAATCTAGACAGCATGTTTTGATTTTTTATCCTGAAATGCTGCCAGCTGTCATTCTTATTATGTATCTCATTTAAGAAACTGTAAAAATGGAATGAATGAACATGGGATATGAACTCAGAAGCAGGCCCCCTGTGGCCTGTGAGAGCAGCAGATACAACCACAGTCTGGCCTGTCACAAGTTTGTCAAATCATCAAGTAAAGAGCTGGAAAGATTCTCAACCATCATGACCACTAACTCACAGAGAGATACATTTTTCTTTGTGCTAACTTTAGTACCATCTTTTCTGCTTCTTCGTCTCTCATCATTTAGCCTCCGAGGGAAAACAGTTTGTCAATTAACCGATGATTTAAAACCAATAAAAAAATGGTTTCCTCATTTTTGGGCGTAAATTGGTAATACTTAATAGAACAGAGATAGCTGAACAAGAAACAGAGTGATCTAAAGACGAGGCATAGGGATCTAGAGAAAGTAAAGCAATATTCTGGGAGGATCAATTAAGGGAGTATTTTTGATATGCCTAGAGAAGCAAAGATGGTAGGAGATGCCTTTTCCATTACATCAGCATTTGGAGACACATCAGTTGAGGCTGTCTGCAAATCAATCAAAGAAAAGAGAGCTTTTTCTTCAAGCTCAAAGAATTTTGTGTGTGCTTACAGTATATCTCATGACTCTGCCATCCTCCAATCTGAGCTGCATCAGACTGACGTCATGGCTTTAAATAAGACTGCCTTTCCTCTCACTGTATTAGAAAGATGGTCCGGCTCTGAATAAGCTTAGCCTTGCATCAGCAAGGCTTAGCGAGGAAAAGTAATGATGACGCTCCATTAAAAGTCATCCACTTTGAAATAAAAGTGGGGTTTTGCAATTTTGGGAAAATCCAAAAAAAACTGTTATTGCCATGATACTTTTAAATTACACTGGAGACAGTCACCTTGAGTGTCCTTTTTGATACAAAGGGATTGGAATGCACAGTCATAAGTGATATATTTTTAGTGAAAACAAGGTTTATTAAGGACATTCATAAACCAAGTTTGTGAAAACTCACTAAGTTGTTAAAAGAAATGTTTTATTCTAGTCTTTACGAATTTGATGACAAATTCTTCTGATTTGTTTTTCATTTGGAGTGGCATGAGAATTATATACAGTTGAATCCCACTTTAAAAATACCCCACATACCCCAAATAACATTTTTATAGTTAAAAATAAATGTACACTTTATTTTACCACAGGATATTACTAAAACCTTACTGAAAGCAAGGCTAATCTTTGTTGTTGACTATTTACAGGCATCCTTACATTGTCATGGTAACACAGGATTTCATGTCTCGCGGCCCATATCTGGTAGATTACTATGTTTAAAAGAAATAAGTACTTGACACACAAAACATTTTTGATCAGAGGTGTTAGCACACCTTTGGACATCTTTCCAATTCTAAAACATAGTTGTTCTTGATCTTCCCATTTATGCCAATCGATTAAACAGTTGGTACCTCTTTAAAACTTATCAAAATGATAGCTTTCCTAACACCCAAAGCATTCCATGGACAAAAGTGACATCTATATGAATCCAGGAATCACAGACTATGGACTCCTATGCACAAACGAAGGAGGATATCTGGAGAGTTTACATGCCAGTATCCAGGATAAAAACCCAACCTCTAAGATTGTTTTAAGAAAATGGACTAGAACAGGGGTCTCCAACCCTGCAATTTGTAGATGTATTGCTACTCCAACACAGCTGCATCGAATCAAGTTTTACAAAAGCCTGGTAACAAGCTTATCAGTTCCTTCAGGTATGTTGAACCAGGGTTGTATCTAAAACCCTGAGAACACTGGGGTTCATGACAGCATAAGAGCAGACCTTCAGCACCAAAGCAATAGAAGCCCTAGCTCTACCATACCAGGGAAGATCTCAGGTGCAGCATTTTATGCAGGGTGTGTGATAAAAGGACCAAATTGGATGCCATAACTAAATAGATGATATAGTGTACTAAAACATCTGTGTAGAATAGGAACTGGAAAACTCTAGATCAAAGTGGGAATCAACGGTGGAGAATGACCTAGCTAAGATAACATTTTGAAACAGGCAAGATGGCGATCGCCAACCTACCAGATCACCATTTCAATCATTGACAAGCTACACAGGAAAGCCTTTGTGATCCATGTGGACATATCAAATGATGAAAACACCATAAAAAAAAAGACAAACTGGATCAATGTCAAGTATTACAAGTACAAGTACCAGTAGTGCAATCCTTGAAAATGAATGCAACTGTGCTGCCCATGATTATCTGAGAAAAAAAAGCCTGTTAACAAGCTAATCAATTGATTCAGGTGTCTCCAAAGGAGACTGGGTTTAATGACAACAGCATAGCAGAACTTAGGCACCAAAGCAATAGAAAGGACAGTGACTCCCTCACCAACCCTTGGCTCTTGACTAACCTTTTTAATCATATTTCATTATCATAAGGCTTTTTAAAGTTAATGTTTTGAACATAATCTCCAGCAATATTTCCTAAAAATGTCATTTGTTGTCATCCTCTGTTGGCTGCCTCCTAATTTTTCTTTTGAGCTGTGTTTTTAATGTTTTGTTCAGTGTAGGCCGAAGATGGGTTTTTTAGTCACTATGATGATTGCATTCATTTTGATCCTAAAACTTTAATCTCAGAAAGGTTAGTGATACAATGTGTTAAAATGTATGCATGCAACAATAATCTCATCAACAGAAGATGTCAGGGATTTTGCGTAAGGAGGGTTTAATGAGTGCAAACAAACTGTTAATTACTGCGAGTCAGTAAAGTTTACACCTTACAGCAATAAAAGATTTTGAGTTTAGTGTTTTTTTTCCTGTGTGTTTTTCCATATAGGAATTGGGGAATTATGAGTTACATTGGAATGCACAACTAAAACTAAACTAAAACAAACAACTAAGTAAGAAAGTAAACAAATTGAAAAAGTTTAGGTACTGTTCTAAAAATGGAAAGCTTACCAAGCTGGTATCTTTAATAAAACGTTCGAATGCCATTGATCTAAATGGTTAAGAAAAAATTAAGTAGTAGCTATATTTCCAAGAGATAAATTCCATGATTGGATTAAAATGTATCTGAAATTAATTATCTGAATGTATTGTTCACATGGGTACACGATTAATTAATCCAACTATAGGACGTTTACATGGGCCCATTTATATTTAGAATAGAACCTCTTTCACATGTGTGAAGTTGTCGAATTTCCCATAACTAGCTGCTGATGAGTTTATACTTCTGCCGGTGCTACAATTTTACAATTTTACAATGTCCTTCCGATCGAGCGGAGGCTTTAAATTAAACTTTTTTTAATCCGCTAATTATCTCAACTACGTATCTCCATGCATACTCAGTGTTCCAACATGACAATGATTCTAACTATGCACCAAACATGGCTATAGAGCAGAGATGGATGCAAGATGCTGGTGATACATTATGTTGGTTTAAATGAAAATAATCTTCAAAAGCATGTTATACATATATAAAAATAGGACAGAGAAAAGATAATCATAAACCAAAGTACTGTATACTTAGACATATACTATATAATGGGATTTACCTCAAAGAGAGGTATGATAAAATGCACAATGATAGGCTACATTACATGTGGCAGACAGCTTTGCCACAAAAACATGGATGGGGGAACAGAATGAGCTCAAGTCTACTTGATTATGGTTTACTTAAGATTTCAGTTGTGGCTGTTTCTTGCGTAAAGACATTGAAACTGTTTCATAACAAACCAAGGCCACAATGCAGCGAGATGCTGTGAAATTTAACCTGAGAAGACAAGCAAAGTTGAGATGCAAGTGTTTTTCATGTGTCCAATGACAGCCACAACAACATCTGGGTCTTGTCTGCTTCCCTCATAGTTGTTGGTACTTTAGTTTAACGTCAGGAGGTACTAGGAACAAATAGTGCCAAACAGAAAGGCAAATCACTGTCCAGCCAAAATCCTGCATTGACCCCCACTAAGTATCATTTCCATGTCTGATAAACATTAGTATGAAAATGATTACTATATTGCGTTCGTAGTTCCTGCTGACAGTGGTTTATAAACTTGCTGTATCAGCATTATGACAATTTTTTGAGCTTTGTTTTGCTGTCCATACTACATCATCCTGCAAATTGCTCCTAAAACGGACAAAGGCTTAGATATTTGCTGATTACAGCCTTTCTCAGCTTGCTGCAGCTGATAGACTGTCATCCTTAATTTCTTTGTAAGCCATCATAGCAAAAACAAGCTTAGCTTAAATGTGCCTGTCACTCTTCTTATGAATTTCTTTCTTTTATCCTCTTCAAATTGATTTTCTTTATCACTTTTGTGATGTTATGAGACGCAGATCCATGGTGGCATTCTGGGTCCTCCTGCCAAGTAAATTACGTAACACCATATAATAATAATAATAAAATAAATAATTGTTTTATGTAATGTTCCACCTTTTCATTCTAACTCAATAATCAACAGGTATATATGAAAAACCAAAATCTAAATTAGAGTGCTCACATTTGTCCTCTTTTCTATATTCCACTATAGACATGTTTTTTCTTCATTCTGTATGTGCAAACGTAACGTAACAGTTGTAAAAAGGTGATCTGTGCCACTGTAATAGCACTGTATTAACCAACTACAGCCTGTCATGAAAGTTTTACATACTGGGTTAGTTTTTTTTTTAATGTATGAAACACTGTCTTTTAACAAGGACCCTTCTGTCTTCACTAAAACCTCTGACTAAAGAGAACATAAAAGAACGGAAGCATTGACCACGTTCAGACTAAGTATGCTTTCCTGCTTAACTCAATCCAGCTGTTGGTCAGGAGAAGGTAAGGAAATTCACTATTTTGAAACAAAATAACTTTTACAGAAGGCAGAGCAGACAAAATATGCCTCCTTTTGGATGTTTAAATAAGTTTTGGCTATACTGACACAAAATCATCAGACATCCAGAGTCTATACCTGTGTAATCTTGTAATTGGTTGTAAGACTGTTGGTGATGCTTATCTGCAGTGACCAATAGGCAAAAAACACAGTATAAGCTGACGGTGTTTCCAGCAAATCACAGACCCACATTTAAGAAACTCAAGGTGGGTAATCCAACTCATACTATGGTAAATGGTAAACGGCTCCTACTCTATTGCCAGAAGATCCCAGAGCGCTTCATACTACATTCAGTTATCCACTCTTAGAGGTCCAGCTGCCATTTACCGGTCTATCGACCACCAACCAGCAGGTAAGGTGGGTTAAGAGTTTCACCCAAAGACACAAAATTTTTTACAATTAGAGGTTGACGAACCGACAACCTACTGGTTACAGGCCCAGCTTCCATCTCTCAAATTTATTTGACAAAGCAACTCTATCAAATACTTAAAGCTGCAGATACAGACTTTAATACGAATATCATTTTGCCCCACAAAGCTTTGACTTTGTGCTGACTGTATACAGTACTGTCAAAAAGACATGTAAAAGAAAAAAAAGAGGGTATGTAAAATAAAAAAGAATAGGTGTACCTAATACAGTAGTTAATGGGTATATTGGAGCTGCTGCCCTTTTGTTCTTTGCTTTTTTTTTCTTTTGTATTAAAGTCTGAAAAAAAGATACACTGTAGTGTTAAAGTCTAAATTGAAAAAAAGCAAATATTGAATGGCATTTTTATTTAATCAGTGGAAATCTCCGCACATTAGAGGTTACCTAGACTTTAATGATTAGCTTAGCAATAAAACAAATAGCTCATAATTATAATAGACCTCTTGGTGGCTTCTTTTTTTAAACAAAACCAAAGGGCATTAACAGACTTACTTGTAGAGGCTGTCAGGTTCTAGGCACTTGAAGACAACCGAATAAACCACAGACTGGGTATGGTCTCCGGTCCTTTTCCCCGCAACAACACAAGATGAGCTCAAACCAGAAAAGACGTCATCTGTCAAGCTCAGAACCTCACCTGGTAGGGGTATAAAAAAAACAAAAAACATTTTAAATGCATAATAAATGCAGTGTTAAAACAACAAACAACCGCCTTCATTTAAACCATGTTGTTTAATTTTATTTTAGGTTGTATAATTACTCTTATTTTTTGCACTTTCAGGAATATGAGCAGACAGGAATTATTTTATGTTTAGTCTAGTGTTTTTTTTCTTTCATATTATAAGTACCATTTATCTTTGGATTTGCATGTTTCACCTCAGCTTGGTCAGAAGAGCTATATAAGCAGCAGCAAACCCGAGGCTAAATTAAACTTGACATACAATCCCTGCAAATAACAATATAGAATGTAAAAAATAAATTTAAAAAAAAGATTTTTTTTTCCTGCACAGACACATACACAGATATCTCACCAAACAGTAAAACATACGCTGTGAAATATTTTTCTTGTCAGCTTACAGGAAAGGCGTGGGAATGACAGTTGTTCATTCAGACACAGAAGCTTACAACACCAGTTTCCAGTTCTCAAAAAAAAGAGACCTGTCAAAATGGTTTCAAAATAGTCCTCGAATGGTTGGATGTTCAGCTATTTCTACATGAGGTAAAGGGCAGCTTCTTTTTAGCTTATGATACATGGGCCGACTTATAAACACACAGAGTACGTCTGGCTAGAGGTGCACAAGGGGATGGCAAGAAAAGGTTGCAGAAGAAGGAAAAAACTGCACAAATGAATGAGCTGACCTTTTTACAGAAAGAGCACTGTGTATAGGAGGTTGCCCTCAAGTACATTACAGCAATGTGGTGGGATGGCTCTTATTCACCCACCTTTTTTAAACTGGATTCAGACTGGATTCAAACTGGATTCATGTTTTCATTTATATCTTACTTTAATAAGATAGAGGTTTGTTTAATTTTCTGCAGTACAATGTGACTATGATACCCTGTTGCACCTTGTTATGTAAAAAGTATTCCAGAATCACCTTTCCTCTCATCTTTTACAACAACAACTAAAAAGAGAACCCTATGTGAACAACTTTCTTGGTTGCCACAGGTTTTTCAGAAATTTTGTGACGTGAGCGATACTACTTGGAGATGCAGTGCACATATTGTACCACTTCTACTTTATTTATGTAAGTGGTATGCAAATAGCAAAATAGCCTGAAAGTTTTGTTGCTTAGTCTAATACTATACGCTCTGTCTGCACCAATGAATATTTTTTCAGTTTGCCGAATACGAGGAGTGGTTGACATTGCAGGAAAGTTAGGTTATTAAACAAATCCTTAATATTTATATTTCATCTGTATAAATGAACCCATTTACGGTACATGCTAACTTTTACATGCAAGGATCAAAGTCCCAGATTCTATTACAATTGGATCATTTTTGCATTAAAACTACAAAAGGAAAATGTTTACATTTGAAAATTAAAGATAGAAGAATAAAGCATCTAAAAGTACCACGACAAGTATGATTTGTACTGTTTAACTGGGATAAAAGTGATGATAGCAGTTTCCATTAACAGAGGCCATGACATTTCAATTACAAATAGGGAGGTGCATTATGTTAAGATGTTAAGACCAAGGGGGCTGAACTCTCTTAATCTTTTGTGTTTGTTTGTTTATATAACAATTCGGTGCAACATTTTTCTTTAACAAAACATTCCCATCAACGATTCCCAATTATCAATTCAAACTAATTTGTTAAATATGTTTTGCAAGCAACAATGCAAATTACACAAGTTGTGATTTTTTACATAATATTTTTTATATGTCTTTTATCTAACAGTTGGTATAATTGACCTGCATATACTGTAACACTGAACATAAAAGAACACTGGTAAAACTGAGACTGAAAAAGACAAAGAATATGGGAGAAAACCAAAAAGTGCTGGTTTTCTTTGATTTTATATGCAGCTATATGGGATGAAATCAGAATAGATCAAGAATATGATATGATTTCGCTTAACAGTAAACCATTAGAAATATTTGTTGGAGTAACTTGGAAGTGGAACATTAAGCCTTTAGTATAAAAAGAAAACTAAATACATAAACCCTGGTTTTAATTGCAGTAATTGTGTTGTAGTAATTGTATTGTAAATTGGCATATTATAAATATGACAATTAGGACCTAAAAGATTAAATATCACAACATAAAACAGAACAAGAAACCAAAGCCTCTTACATTAGGCACATTGGTGAGAGTTATTTGAGGCATTGGGAGTTAAAATGCTGC
>JAVLVB010000002.1:9949774-10018461 GCA_032876305.1 Orestias chungarensis
ATATATATATATATATATATATATATATATATATATATATATATATATATATATATATATATATATATATATATATATATATATATATATATATATATATATATATATATATAAATAATATAACTAAAAATCCAACTCACAGTTAAAACAACAAAATACAACAAACAGGAAAATATGAAGTTAGCAGCCAATACTAATGTAAAAGCCAGGTATGATATTCGGGTGTGCATTAGGAGCATATTTAAAAATGGCCAGTGAAGAGTTTCTCTTTTTTTTGTTAGTTTTTTTATAAATTGCAACCACAAGGCCTTACATAATTCAACAGCTGCAACAGCAAAAGCCTGGTGTCCCTTGAGCCTTTGCCATGTATTTGGCACCTCCAGCAACTTCTGGTCAGCTGATCTGAGTGACCCAGAAGGAGAGTCCAGGTGCAGTAGCTCAGAGAGTTTTGGAGGGGCAAGAAAACCTAAAAATGTTTAGAAACAGCATTACGGAGATTTTCCTAATGTAACATGATCTAAATTATTCAACCTACATAATTTTTTCAAACTTGCCTTCAGTTGTTAAAGACCATGTATATACTGTATTTCTACTTATATAGCACTGAGACTGTTGATTTTAAAGTAGCTACTTACATCTTGAAATATTTTCAATACAGCAGAGGCATTTATATTTTTGAAAGTGCCAGCCGGGCGAACAAACTCATTGTTCCAGCAACTCAAACAAGTATTTTTTTAAATATAATTCAGTTGACTGAAATGAAAGAAGAAAGTGGAACTTTTGATTTTAATTTTTTTTTTACTTTTAGACATTTCATTCTGAATGGCAATGGTTCTGGTGCTGCTAGAAGGTAAGTAAACAAAGTATTATTAAATGCAGGACAAACTTCTGGAAGGTAGGTAGTGCACACAAGTACACTAATATGGCTGATACAGACAATGACAAACCATGAAACTGTTGCAGGTAAGGACTTACATAAATCAGCAGATGATTGCTGTTAATTTGTTATCATCTCTTTCAGATTTATCTTGCCAATGATTTAAGACACAATAAACCCTGATTGTTCTGATAGATCATCCTGCCTGGTGTTATTGTGTGTGTATTTCATTTACAGTACACAATGTGTCATGCTGTCTCAATTTAACAACAACAGGACAAAGATAAGATTAAGTGATTGAGCGAATGTCCTGTAGTTTTTAATATGGCTGTACTTATATTTTTTTGCTCCTTTCTATAACACTTTAAACATATTAGAGCAATAACAAAATCTGTTTTTATACCACAATGCAAGGTTTTTATTTTATCTCAATAATATTTGAAATGGGTGCGCAGGTTTCAAGTATCTTTTATTCTTATTTTTCCTTCTAAAATATGTATTTGATTTTCAGTTGAATTTTAAGGCAAAAAAAATCTCTTCATAATCTATTTTTAAAATACAAAAGCTGGCAATGTAACACTGGTGTTCACACTTACAACACCCACTGTACATAAAGAGACATCTAACCATAGCCTGCAAGGATGCAAGATGGATTTGCATCAATGAGAGGTGGCTTATAGGAACTGAACTGAAAATAAGTGGAACAAGCAACTTATGTCTAAATAAAGGATTTTAAATATCTTCAACGAAACATGAAGACATAAGAGGAAAGTGAAGAGTTTCTCTTTCACTCTGGACAAAGTACTAGAAAAGCTGTTTTTACCTTAAGTCATTCAGTGCGAGGAACTATTCATTTATTAATCACATAAAAGCGTGTGTTTCATGGTCGCAAGCCATGAGAAATGAAAAGGTGTACCTTAAGTGTAGAAAAAACTGGGATGATGAATTGAACATGCTCGCACAAAACAACTAACCAGCTGTAAGTGCTTTAGTACAAGTCACTGGCACACATATCGGCCGACCCGTAAGGCTGCATTTGTGGTTGTTTGCTCACTTCCACTAAGCACTTTAAAATTTGACTACACCCAACTGGTTGCGTATAAGCACGTGCATATTGGAATTTACTAATGACAATCAAAGTGTGATTCATTAACTCTAGAATAATGTTTTTGACCCACCTAGAAGTAGAAGCATTTAAAGTTTTACCCACTAAAGGGGTTCCTCTAGGGCAGGCCTGTGGTCCGTCAACATTTCTGTAGCTACCAAAGCCAAAACAGCTCACAGCTGGCAAAAATTAAGGCTCTTGAAATTCTATTACGGTAAAAGCTATTTTGTGTTCTGCAGCTCACATTGTGATAAAAACCTCATGACAAATGCCAGCTGAACCTAAAATAAGCAGAATAAAGAACAAATAATAGCAAATCACAGGAATGTGACGAGTTGGACTGACGGACAGTGTACAGAAGAAACCGCTCTGAATCAAACAAATCCAGGCTTTGTAACTACACTGTAGTTACAAACAGAGTCAAGTCATGTTTATTTTAAAGACCGATGTCATATAGGATTTCTCAAATGCCAGGGCTGGCCCAGAAAAATCAACAGTTCCTGACTTAGACTGGCCTAAATCTGCTACAAAAACATGGAATACCCTTTTCTAGAACTTTAGTGCATAACTAAACACGAGAAGGGAGGGATGATTCTTCCTCCAAGCCCAGCATGGAATACATTAGGTGGGGAGTGGGGGAAATTGCAACACCCTACGACAGTCTTTGTATTTTTCTTACACACTTGGATATATGGACATTGATTATCACCATTTTAACATACAGGCAATTTCAAGCAATTTCAATAAATAAGTTTTACATATTTTAATTCAGCAAATTGTTTGCAACAATTACTAATCAGGTTCATATGATTTAAAAAAAACAAAACAACAACAACAACAAAAAAGCATTATTACTCAGCTTTTTAAATTAGATGTGTAGTCTTTAAACTTGACACATTTAGATTGGTATGCTTCTAACTGTTGAGGAAAAGAATGTAGATTGTATGAGGATACAATCTATCTAATCTCTAATTGTAATGACTTTAATAGCTTCCTTTTATATTTGAAAAAAGAAAAGTAAATTAAATAATTCAACAAAACTGCTCACATACCCAGATCTGGCCAGCAAAGCAGACAGCAGCAGGATGCTAAAAGAACTCACCAAGAAGGTTTGAATATCTTCATAGGATACACTGCAGGCTGAATTCTCTTACAATCAAATAGAGACTGATGATACTAAATGGTAACTATGCAAGAAGGAAAATTTTGCTCTCAAAAAAAAATATGAAGGTTAAACTATAATTCAATAGAGGGAATGAAGACTTTTTATCTGAAAACAAAGTCACTTTTGATTTATTTATTTATTTTAAAACAAAATATGAAGACCAAACCATCTACTGTATATTGAATGTACCATTTATTTTATGGCGTATCATGGGTTTTGTATGTACAAGCATATGTTGTCCTGCCACTCCATGTTCAGACAGAAGTGCGTGTGGCATTTTTTGCAAACTTACGGGCGAGGCCAAGTAAATCGTTATCACTGCCATATCGTTTCAATTTAACTGCTAAATCCCGACAGTGTGTCTTTGCCACAGTCATTAACTTTGTGGGTGTTTGAGTATGTGTGTTACTTGGAGTATGTGTAAATCCTATAGTAGGTCATTGGGTACACACATGAGGGTTTTCTTTTTACCTCGAAGAGGAAATTTGAGTAAAAGAAACCCCAAGAGAAAGAAAAAAACACAAAAAACTTTGCTGGTGAGGTGCAGAGTAGCGACCTGAGCCATTAGTGTGTATATATATATATATATATATATATATATATATATATATATGTTTTTTTTATTAACAAACAAATCACAAGCTTTATATTTTCTGTGGGCTGCCAAACCTGCAAGGGCCTCTTCTGTTAAACAGTCTTCCTCTTTTACACACATATACAGTAAACAGTGTGCAGATATGTGCCCTAACATGTAGGAGTAAGCCACAGAAACATAAAAACAGGAAAAAAAAATCAAACATAAAGGTGCAGAAAAGATATGATATAAAGTGTATGGCAACAATCGCAAACTGAAAAGTGCTGTCTTCTGAGTTTGCATATAATAATAGTCTAGCTGGGTTTTTTTTGCAGTCTGACATTAAACCAGATGAAACTTTTCCAGATTTAGATCAGTTATGACTGCCATAAGTTTTTATTTTTTTTGGTAGATGCCAGAATAACGAGAAGTCCTTTTTTTATATATATATAACTTTTTTAAACACCAGAGTTTACATGTGTTTCTACTTTATTTAAATGTCTGCATGACTTGGGTCTAAGTTTGCTGGAATTTGGCCCATTTCTGCTGATATACCTAGCATATTTCAGTCAGGCTGACAGGACTTGTTTGCACACACTTTTTTGACCACAGCCACCAATTTTCTATGAGACGGAGATAAGAGATTTGTTATGCCAACTTAAAAATACTGACTTTGTTTTCCTTGAGCCACTTTGTAAGAAAGGTAATTTTCAGGTGCGCTTACGATTCCTTCTGAGGATCTGTTTGTAAGCAGTTGTTTTCATGCTTAAGTGGTAAAATTGTGCTACCAAATGTTGACTTATAATTTCTTCTTGATAATGCAATCTAAACTTTAAACCAAACTTGTCCTTCTCAAAGACAAGTAACCATAAAACATGATGGTGTCATGACTTAACAGTTTAGATGGTATTTTAAATCCTACAAACTACCTAATTTTTTAAAGCAAATATTAACATGATCATTGTAGGCAGAAACTTCAATTTTAGTGTGTCTTGCAAACTGCAATCTGACTTTTTATGTTATTTAAAAGTAATGGTTTCCTACTCTCTGAGTGACACTTTCCACAAATGTTGGTACCTGGTTTGTTTAAGTGTGTATAAAGACAGTCTCTAGTCAGCTTCAGCCAGCATTTAAATAAGATCATCTGCTTTTGTTGTGGGATTCAGTCACACAAAGGCCTTATCCTTGGAGCAGAACCTATTTCCTTTCACATTAATGTGATTGAAGGCTATTCTTTTGTTGTTTGCAGTTTATTGGGGTTATTTAAATAAATGAAATTATTTTAATACATTGAAGTTGTACTTCTTATGATTATTAGATATGGAATTTCTGTCAGTTCCATGGTAAAATGGATAAAGGAGCAATAATGTATGAAATGTTTGTCTGTAAGTTAACGTTTGCTTCCTCATGTCTTGTCCCTTAGCAATAGTCATCATCACAAATTATATTTCAATTCCTTAAATGTACCTCAAGACACAAGAAATAAAAAAGATTAAGCTTCAAGCAAAACAAGACATCCGATTGGTATCCCTGCCTATGTGTGTCTCTCTGCATGAATTAAAAAGGAAATCCAAGTGAAAGAAGCATGAAGGTCCATTAGTATAATGAAACAGAAGAAGAGTGATGTAGCAAGAAGGTCTGATGTAAAAAGCAATAACAGAGGAGTTTTAAAGCAATACAACTTCCTTTAACTGAAGCTATGTGTATAACCTATTACTAGTTAGTCGATGAACTAGCAGCTTTCAGCTGACATATCTTTGCAGCCTGTCTCTTTTTATATATCTAAAAAGGTTTACTGGAGTCTTTATCAAAAAAGTATGATAGTGATATTTTATATGATATAAATTAATTCTAATTTGAAGTTTTTTGTGCATTAAAAACTACTAACCTAAGTAAAAAAATTCAATATTTTACATAATACCACAAGAAGGAATTGCACGACGTCAAACACGTGCAGCTATACAACGCAAGGGCCCCAACACTTAGTTGGCTGTGTTTGCAAATAAGCAAATAAACATTAACTTGACTGCAACTAAAATACCATTTTTGATTCTGCTACTGTTGATAGGAGGCGGCCCCTATGAAAAGCCATTATTGCTGACCATAGTCTACTGCAGTTATTTACTGACTACTCATAAGTACCTCTCAAAAAACCCTAGTCAAAAAAGTCTGACCTGTTGTGAAGTTGTCAGGGTTCATTGTATGATGGAATGGTAAATTCATCTTGTGATTAAATATTTTTTTCACAATTTCCGGTAACTGGATTTGGTCACCCTTGCAAAAGGGACAAAATCTCTTTTTACTTAGTTAAAGTAATGTTTTTAACAATTATTTGACAGAAAATATATTAATATCTCAATATTTATTGTTATTGCTCAAGGTAAAGTATTTATGTTAAGTTAGGCTTCAGCAATCACTTTTGAGCAGAAAAGGGTTTTTTATGTAACATCTGTAACTCTATTAACATTTGATAATGAGTTCATAATTTTTCCTTAACTTGTTTGTTCAACATAGAAGAAAACAAATCCAACTGGGTCACTGTTGCAGTGGTACTTGCGTGAATTAAATTTCAACACTGGCAGCTGCTATGTTCCTTTAAATCTATCATTTTCCCGGCAAACTGGAAACCATTTGTTATTTTATTGGAACCAGTGCCCATTACGTAACAGATGCTTTAAATAAACACGTTACTTCAGTAGGATGAATGCTCACTTAATAAAACAAACAATTTATTTTCCATGCATCGCATGAGTTCAGTAAAAAATAGGAATTATTTAGTGATTGGTATGACGGAGGCACTGTTGATCGTGAGAACCCATTTAACCACAAAGGTTAAAACAATATGATTCCATTATCTTATATTTTTATTAAAAAATGTTTTAAAATAGTAGAACACAACATATAAATGGTTTTCAGAAGGTTTTACAGTGGAAAGGCAATGTTGAAAAAATAATACAAGTTCAATTTCCGGTTTGCAACAAATCATGTAGCCTACACAGCAAAAAGGCAAGAAAATGGACTTTGCGGGTAGACGCCGTTAAACGAAAAAGCAATGTCAGCTTTTTTTCTTTTGGATTATGGGACAAAAGTGCCGTCTCAAAGAAGAAAATGCCAATGCAAATAGCATGATTGATTACTAATTTTATGTTTGAGTCAAATTATGCAGCCACATTCTTAAAATGAAAATGCATTTATGGAAATCCAGTTTCATTTTCAAATTTTACTTTTCAAATTGGATTTTGGTAACTATTTGCTGGGACAAATTTTGAAAAATAAATCTCAAACATCTTTTTTATTTTCATTTTAATTAAAGGAAGGAATGAGCAGTCTTAAAGAAGAGATTTAAAATGCAATTAGGATTATTGATTTCTAAATTTATTTATGATTCAAATGAAGCAGCCACATTCTTTAAATAAAAAAGCATTTCTGGAAATGCATTTCTGGAAATGCTTTTTAATTTTATATATGGTAACGATTTGCTTCCATAATACTGAGCACAGCAGTTTCTCACCATATATCCAAGACACTTTGAGTGTAACAACCTGAAAATGACAATGTGTTTAGCCCAGTAGCCCCTGCCTTTTCTGCACAGCAGGAGATTGGATCAGGTGTCGTGGTTTGTCAAAGAGCAATGAACCCCTGGGTTCAACATGATGTGGCCCATGTGTGGTCTAGTTTTACTGCACTAAACTATTTTCTTTTTCTTTTTACTGTGGCTCAAAATCTGACTGCATCTGCAATTGGCAACATAAATGTGAGCATCTGATTTTATTTATTTATTTTTATTTTTATTCATTAGCCATGTGGAGGGAAAGCTGCTACTTAACGCCTATAAGATAGAAAAAAATCAAATCCGACTCTTCATCTTATTTTGATCTAAACTTAATTATTTGAGGCAACAAATATAATTGTAAAATTAAAGATTTATTTTTTTTGTATTTCTATGAAAACTGTACTAGTTCGCTCACTACTTTAAACCTGCCATAGCAATGAATAGAGGCACTTATTTTCAAGCTGAAAGCTGAACTCTATTTATTCTTTCTATGACTCTCTTAATGCTACCCAAATTAAATTGTATCACGGGATAAAGGAATTAAAAAATATATAATGTTTAGAAAAAAATGTAAAAACATGTTTAAGAAAAGTTGTCAAGAACATGTTCAGAACACAGGTAAATAGTGACATTAGATTGACATCTGTTCAGTTTGTACAAACAGATGATCATGTTAACACAGACAAAACTATTTATATTATCTTATCTTGTTAGGGAAAATAAAGAAATGGAGCTTTAGTCCATAAACTTTACAAAGTGCAATGCCAAGTACTGTGTTGATAAAGCAGGATAACATGTATCCCCATTTGTATTGCAGTGTGAATCCAGTGAAACATTTTATGTGCCAACTTATAATGCATTACATTAAAACAGACAGTAAAGGAGCTAGCGTAAGCCTACCAATCAAAACTGCATTGCATGACACCATCAGAAGAAGCAATTAATTCAGGTTACATTTTTATTAGTCATAACATCAACCTAGTCAACTGTGTTTTTGAGAAGTTAATTTAAAGGTATAGGAGAGGATCTTTTCAATAGAAAAATTATAATGGAAAACCTCTTTGAAAATGACCGGCAATCAAAAATGACCGGTGGTGAAAAATAACTGGCTGTCAATGCGGAAATGAAATTTACGTGATGACGTATATCACCAATGTCCCCACCCACCCGACCCGTACAACCGTGCTCATGTTTGAATTCGTGCATGCGCAGATTGTTGTTTAGGATGTAAAACGGGACGGACAAGACGTATCATTCACCATTGAAGAGAGGTTCTCCCCGTACGGCAGGGAAAATGGAAGCTCGCAAGAGAAAAACTGTGTTCAAAGTTGTTGAGAAAAAAAGAAAGACGGCTGCAGAGATGAACAAAACACGAGTTTGTCTTGGAGATTCCTGCTTTGTGCGGGGGCGGGCATTGAAAGTTGAAAAGGGATTCAAAACCGATCAACTTGTTGCAGAGTTTCTGCTAGACAGTTAATGTGCTTATACCTGCTCATTTAGAAGGATTTGTGTTGAGTTGACGCAAGTGTTACCCAATGGCGTGATTATTTATCACTGATAATCATTAATTACTGTCAAATGTTCTTGTACAAGCGTTTTCCTAAACAAATAACCTTTTGGTAGCTAATTTTTGCTGTAAAAGCAATCTATTCTGTAATAAGTCCGATGCGGCGCCAGAGGCTGTGGTCCCGCAGATGTAAACCGACTGCATGTGCTGAGAACGTGCGCGCTCCCGATGTCAGGGGCGTTACTGGAGATGAGGTGGCGCATGGGCAGTGTTGCGAAAATGAGAATGAGCTGAAGATCCTCTCCTATATCTTTAAGATGTCTTGCCAAAACACTTTTTATCCATTAATCTATCAATCCATAGGCTATACCCACTTGTGCACTTACGTTCAGGTGCAATAGCTCTAGTAAAAACAAAATAACTTTAGCTGTCAGAATAAATGGAAAAACAGGACCGGCAAATTAGAAAGGTATCTATATCCCAATTAAGTAAGACACAATCATTACAGTAGCATGGAAAATGTAATAGTGATTACATTTTCTTCTTCTTTTTTGTGTTTTGATGATGTGATCCAAAACAAAATCTAGACAGACTAGAGATAGATTTTTGGTTTTATCTCTAAATATTAAAACCAGTATGATTTTTTCCACATTTTGTTTCCCTGTTTCTTATGAACAGTAGGGGCACAGATCCTGTTCAAACATCAAAATGTGCTCATTGCCATTGGAAAAGTCTAGCTGGATTATGATTCCAGTCTTTATAATAACGTAAGCCATTCTATTATGGCTATGTATTTAATTATATCACTTTTAAAGACAGAATGGGATGATATTTAACCCGAATTTAATGCCTTAATGCATTAAATTATGAACAATGATTTTAGATTGGCATCAAATTCGAATTAATTTGAAAATATGTGCCAAACAGATGCCATTTTAAAGACAAAAAGGGACATTATTTTCTTGCAATAATTTCATAATTCCAGCACACATACATTAGTGTTTGGCAACACTGAGGTATTATGACAATCATTCAAATGGGAGGAGAAAAAAATCAGGGAAGTCTAGACCTGTGGTGAAGGCAGTGAGACTAACAATTTGTGTGTAAAAAGGGAAAATGGGAAGGGAAGCAAAAAGGAATAGTGACTTCAGAAAGCCCTTGGCCCCCTGCCTGCAATCTGCAATCTGCTGATGGCGAAGCTCGTGATGAGGAGGTGCACAGCGTCCATTTTTAGCGATGAGGTCATCTTTAATTAACAAAACAAAGAGAGTCAGCTGTGTCACTCCAATCTGTTATCTACACCCATGCTCAAGGACACCGTTTCTCTCCATATAATTCAATCTCTTTGAATAAGAGCTTATGGACGCATTGGGGTGTATTCTTGGTCTCGAGCAATGATGGAGCTGTTACATAAACAAGGGAGGAGGAGAGGGGGGGGATACCGTTGATTGTGATCACAAAAGACATGTGGAAAGAGCAGAGTTATGTAGAGGTATTAGGCACATGACAGGAGAGGAAAAGCAGAACAAAATCCACATGTTGTGTGTCTCAATAAGCTTGCGGCTTGAGCTGGAAGACGCAAACTGGAAGTAAATTAAGGGCAAAGATCAAATGGCTAATCTGTTTTTGAGTCCAATAGTACCGGCATGAGGTGACATCATTGCTTCCGAGCCCTCCATTCTGCTGCTGTCTGGTTCCCCCTATCTCGTTTTCAGCTTGTGCACTCTCTTTCTTTCCCTCCTTCTGCCTATACTGTCCTAATGTGACTCCGGTCTGAACACAACACAGTTATTTCTGCCTTTTTTTTTAAACAGCATTATTTAATTATTCATTTGTGACTGAATGAAACTCAAGCAGTCAAACTTAACAGAAATGACGCGCAGAGACTGACATTTGGTTTCTAGTTGTCTTGAGCACAGCCAGATTATGAATGCTTATTGAAAGGTGTCACTAATGATTAAAAGACAATTAATATGACACACTAACTGGACGCATGTAATGATGGTATCCAGAAGCACTGTGTTGTTTTTGTTGCCTTTTTTATGGTGTACCCCTTGCAAAACAGACAAGACAGAGTGGCAAAAGGACAAAAAAACAGACCTAAACGAAGTTTATAAACTAATCTTGATTGTCTCCTCATCAAAACACTGTCTAGTATTATATTATGAAACACACAGTTGGACTATATTTATTTTATCACATTTAAGTTGACAATGTAGGTTATCCGATATGGCTAAAACCGGACTAACAAGTTTAAAATATGTGAGGATTTGACCAATTTTTTTAAACAAAACTACCTTCATATTTCACAGCTGGTTTGCTTTAGAGAAATGCTGAGCCTCACAATAACAACCCACTACTCTGTATTTAACTGTTTTTTGACTAAATCGTGCCCCTGCATTGGTGTGCCATCTAGAGGACTGTGTGGAGCCCATTGAAGTCAGTCTTTATCAGCCTTTCCATCACAAATGGAATCCATAATTAGTTAAAATTTATAGGGCATAAAGACTTCCCATATGGAAAGCCCTGAAACCTATAGGAAATATGAAAATTTGTTGTGGAAATGTTAGTTGATTTGACTTTAAAGAAAAATTTAACGTGTATTTTGAATCGAATTTTTTATATAAACTGATACATAATTAAAATATAAATGTGAAAACACAGAAATATGTCAGCAATATTTGGCGAGAAAATTTATTTAAGGATGAACTTTGTGCCAGACAGATTGGTCTGAGTGATTTTAAAACTTTTGATCTTTTGGGATCTTTATGCACAACCATCTCTTGGGTTTCCAGAGACTGGTCTGAACACTATACAGAAACTGTCCAGAAAGCAGCAATGTGTGTAGACAAAAAAGACTTTGTTGGTTTCATGGGGGGAGAAAAATGGCCAAACACGTTTGCGATTATATAAAAGGTAAGAGTATCCTAAATATGCACTCAATAAAACCAAGGTATTTGGAGATGCACTAAATGCATACACATCCACAGTGTGCTTGTAGCAATTCAGACCCGGAAAAACTCTGTTTTGGTAAATGTGTATAGTGTGCTTATACAAACTTTTGATTTACTGCATGGTGACATCTCTAAAACAGAATAAAGTGATCAGAATATATTTATGACAGTTGAAGAAGTCATAATATAATTTAAAACACAGGTCTGTAATAAAGTATATATTTTTCTTTACATTAGCTTTATTCCCATACGGATTCAGCAGGGTTCGTCCAAGTATTTGATCCATGGTGCAAGAAAAGAAGCTTCTAATGGCACAAACCAACAAGCTGCCCACTAAATCCACGTAGCTGATCTATGTTATGCAAGAAGAGAAAGAAAGAAGTAAGCAGCAGCCAGTATTTTTAAGCTTATCTGCTCATTGTGCAGGAGGTAAATTTCTGATTGCGTTCATCAGAATTAAGCCAATCAAGCAGAGTCAGATAACTGAGGGATTCACTGCAAAATGGTGCAGGGTGTTTTAGGGAAAACATTTGTATATCTAAATAGCTGATGTTGTATGGTTGCTAGCCAGGTGGTTCTTAATCAATATTGAATTTAAGCAAAAAAATTGTTGCTCGTAAACAAGTTAAGTGTTAACAGACTGCACTTGTTGATTGGAACATGATTTATGTCCAGCATATACCAAGTCCGAACTTAAAAAACTCCCAACAACACCACAATCACCATTGGCATACATGGCATCTGCTATCAGAGATATTTTTGCGTTGAGTAGCATAATTATGAGTAGTGCCAGGAGCACCTGCATCAACGTTTGCCATGAAATAACCGTGATTTTGCTACCCTGGAATAAGCATGCTAGAAGAAGCAAAAAATAAGGAAGGGAAGAATGGTGTAGCTCTGGTCATCATTCTGTTGGAGTTCTGATGTGAAATAACAATAATACAATAAATTGGTTTGGCGCAATTTGCATTTTATTCCTTGTTTTGGTTTTTCTGTTCATTAACTGGTTTAAATTGTTTGCTGCCTTACCTGAATCCAAAAGTGGCTCAGAAGCAATACATTTCTATTTCTAGAACAAGACAAAGTGAAACACCTGGTTTTATTTGAATTTGTCACAATAACACCCATATCGAGGAGGAGATGTAACATAATTGTAGGCTTTAATCTTAACAACATGACACATTTGGTAATATATCTTTCAGGAAAAATGAAATATTTATTGTTATTTTAGAGTAACCAGTGCGTCGATACAAAAACATAATTGGAGATACTACAGAATGAACACCAATGCTTCATACCACATTACATTTTTGGATCATCATTTGAAATTTGTGACAATCTTCTTAGTGATCTAGTCTAACACCCTGACAGCAGCAACATGACTGCATTTATTTGTTGGTGTCCACAATATTGAATCAAAAGTTTGATGCTAATCCTCTTTTCATCTACACATCTGTCTGTCCATCAATCTTCACTACCCACTTAACTTTTTTAGTGTCACAGTGGAATTCTGCCAGCCAAGGAAGTCAATAAGATAAAGGGTACACCATGTTCACAGTCCATCACAAGAAAGTCACTTATGCCAATATTAAAATGTTAACATGGTCTTCAGGTAGCATCTGCATTACATAAGGCCAGTAATGAATAGCATGGCTGATTTTGATGTAACCCATTACAATGATGGCAGCGATTACCTGAATTAAGCTTCCTCAAATTGCAGGATGTTTCAATGTTGCATTAACAGAAATACAGAATATCATAAGCCACCACACTTCAGCCTGGATCAGAAGTGTGGTATCCTTTCAATTGATCAAGAAAGAGGAATCTCATATGAGCAAGACTAAGGAACATTACAGCTTAAAGAAAATGATGTCAGTGGGAAGATTTTCTAAGACTAATTGCACCCACTACAGGAAGCTGCAATGAATATAAAAACTCGGGCAAAATGTTGGCACAGTGCATAATCTGAACCTTCTTTTTAACAATGGCCTAACAGAAAGGATTTTGATTTTAAGCCTTGACAGGAGAAATTATAACTTCACCCAACCGTTTCATTGGTTGAGTTGAATTTTCAACGGAATAAAAGTATCAACAAACTCAAAGAGGCAATATGAACTCATGGCTTACATTTAATTAGTCTATTTTTTGTAATTTTACTATCAACTGCCAAACATGGAGTATTTTTTATATATAGGAATAAACAAGCGTAAATATAAAATGTTGATTTTAGCTTAAACCAAACTTCACAGTACAAGTTTTAAATATTTTCCTATTAAACCACTAAACACTTTGGAAACAGCTGGATACAATTACATCAACACTTTTTCTGAATGGGACACCAAAATCATGGAACCCTTAAAATGTCAGGAGCAATATGTCAGACTCATTTATTACCATCATTATATGAAGTACATCATATGAGTCAGTCTCTTCTGCTGTTCTATAGAAACATAGCTTTGCAAAAACAGGGAGTGCTTTATCCAAGTGTTTGAATATACTCACTCTATGCCATCTGTATGTGTGTGCACATAGCTGTATGTGTGTGCTCAGCGAATGACTCATACTCAGCATGGTTGAGTGTTCAGAGTGTCTGACTCTCTCTTTTTGTGTACATGCACCAGTCTGAAGCAAGGTTTTCATTGTTCTGTGGGTGCCAATTTAGCTAAGGGTTTTAAAAACATGGGCACCAGCTGACTATTGTTTCCACTCCATTTTATACATTTTTTTATATTGGAAAAGTATTATCTTGTGGTGTTCTATTTAGGTTAATTTTATGCTATTAATCAGAACCTGATATAATGGCCAAGACTGTGCGCCAAACAAAAAGTAAATCACCAACACAACATTTAGACCCAGCAACTTAAGCTGAATAGCACTGTGTTCAACAGGGTCTGTGTTCACAAAATTGAACAAACTTTGTGGAAATACTTAATAATAATAGTAATCACAAAAAAAAGGAAGTACAGACTTTCAGTTTTACTTCTTTCATTGATATGAGAAGAGACACAATAAAGTTAGCATAAAGTCCTATTAAAAATCGAACCAAACTAGTGAATTAGAAAAAGGATTTAGTCTTTGTGTTTTGAGATTCATATTAAAGTGATAAGACCGGCTTAGCAATATTAATCATTCAAAGATTTAATGTTTAGAGGGAGTAGAAATGCCGCTACATGATTACTGTTATGACAAGACATATCCACCATCAGATAAAACATAGGGTTGATGACAAATATATCACATGGTTGTGTAAGAAAGCAATATTCCATGCTTTAAACTTTATTTGCATAATTTTTCATACATGAAACAATTGACAAAGTACACAGAGAACCTTTAAGTCCGCCAACTAAAATGAAAAGACCAGGACAGAACCACAAATCTCCTAGATTGTGTGGCCTGTCCAGAAGAGCTTTATTAAAAAAACTAACTAAAAAAAGACAACCAGGAAATTGTAACTTTGGAGGAGCTGCAGATAGGAGATTTTCTTGACGGGACACTTAGTTGGTCACTTCACAAATCAGGTCATTATGGGTGGCTCATTGTGGAAAGATCAGAGTAGTTTAAAATTGCAGAGAAGCCATATAGGAGAATAAAACCAAGGAGGTGCTCTGACGAGATGAGACTAAATCTAAACTTTTTGCCTATAAGGAAAATGCTTTCTGTCGAAGAAAACTATCATTGCACAGCTCTCTTCTTAAGCAAAGACAGTGTAGCTGGTCAAAGTTGATTGCGTGATGGATGGAACAAAATATTTGGCAATACAGCAAGAATTTTGTTAGTGTCTGCAAAAAAACTAGAGACTGGAGAGGAGGTTCACATTTCAGCAGGACAAAAATGCTACACGTACACCCAGAGCTAACCTGGAATGGTTCGGACTAAAGGATGTCAATGTTTTTCAACCGCCCACAGTCAAAGTTTAGACCTTATTCCAAGTAGAAATCTGAATCAACACTTAAAAAATGCTGTTTGTGGATCTTCTATGTCTAACTCGACATAACATGAAACATTTTTAAAAGAAAACCATTATCCGTACTACAGAGTCTGTAAAGTGGGTAGAGACATGCCCCCCCAAAAATTGCACTTTACTGGGAGACAAACGTGCTTTTGAATAACATTAACTCAGGAAGATGAGTTACATAAAAACCCAAATAAAAAATATAACATGATTTTTTTTGGTGTTATGGAGGATTTATTTTTTTAGATTTTGAGAAGTATGGATCTTTGTGCAAAAAGCGGCTCTTTATACAGTATATTTAACTTTTCTTGGCACATATTTAAACTGTGTTAAGAACAGTCTGGACATATTCATAGTGAAAAAGAGAAAAGTCTTTGTTGTTGAACTTCCACATATTGAAGTATTTTAGCACTAAATTAGTCAATTAATATTCCACTATTGATGGAAATAGTAATTCTGTTTTTTAAACATGTCTGAAATGTGTTCTTTTTCAATATAATACTAAACACAGGGATAGTCCACAGTTACTTTCGGATTAGATATATGACATTTAAAGACTCAAGAATGGAGAACTGAAATGACACAATTAGATGACACATACAGAAACTTTGTGCTTAAATTTTTTTATAATGCTACCTTATTTTAGGCTTGAATAACCAACTATCCCTTCACATTGCCCTACATTGCCAACTACCATTACTGGCTTAAGCTTTGGGTGGTGATTTTTCCACGCTATTATCAAACATGGTTCAACATACTTTTTTTAACAACCTTTCAAAGTTTGAAGAGGAAGCTATGACTACACACTTCTTACTTCAAATCAACAAACCCTCCTGGAAAATATGAACAAGGGAAATAGTAGAAAAACATTTGCTATCCAGAAAACCGCTATTAAGCCCTAAAGCTAAGTATTTATCCCAGAAATGGTTTCAGTGGAGCTTCTCTGCACACAACCAGCCAGGAGTAAGGAGCTTGTATCATTTGCAGCTTTAAAATGGTTTAAGATGAGTTTGCCATTGCTTGGGAAAAGGAAAAAAATAATAAAATAAAATAAAAAAACACAGTAGAACAAAGTTTTCAAATAGATTTGTGTTTGGTGACAGTGATTCAAAGCTGAATAAAGTCTTTAATTAAAGAAGGTAAAACAAAAACTGTCTCCAAGTATCAGTATAAGCGATCCATCAATTTTAACGTTCTTATTTTATTATTTGAGCAGCTATGCTTTTTTCTCTTCCTTTTCTACTATTACAATCTCATAATTACCCATTTTGCAGAGAACCATTTGTTTTTGTGTCATATTATATTTTAATCTGTTGATAAAAATTTAGAGGCGCTCTAAGCATCCAGGCACAGAAGCCTCTAACTATTCAGCCATTTACAAAGCATGAAAGTAAAACTCAGTAATTATTTCCTCATCAACAGGTGTTTTTTGTTTCATAAAAAAAAAATTAGTGAGACAAAAGTTGAAAACAATGACTCTCAAGTTGAACTTTGTCTCTGTTACAACACGATTTACAACATGAGGGGTGACTGGCAAATAGAAAAGTGAGTCATTCTCGCCATCTGCCCCTTCATGCCTCACCTCTGCCAGCATGTCTATCCCTAGCTGTGTGACCCCTCTCCTAGCTCACTCATCAGCATCACTTCCAGCTGTGATGGATGGCTAGTCTATACTTTTCAATGTCTGAGGCCACTTTTTTCCCACACCACCTAGTTCCTTGATTAGATCTGGCTTGTTCCTATGACTCACGCCGGCCCTGATCACAACAATGACCATTCCCTTGACCTGCAAATACAATTGCCAGTGCCAGTCACAGTGTTTGGACAACTCCCTCTACGTCATAACCACACACTCAAGATAAAGTTTCATGTGTGGTTTGTTTTCAAGGCCAACTCTACAACTTTTTTTTTTAACACAAAGCTTTTGTGAGAAAAAAATAAATATCAACACTGTGTAAGATAAAAGTGAGAAAAATATAAAACTAAACAAACCTATAAATTATAGTTGTGAAATTAACTTTAGAATTAAACTTTACTACCTGTGTAGACGTCAGCTTCTGATGGATCCTCCAGGCGTTTATGTTGAATGATGTAGTCATAAACTTTACAGCCAATCAGAGGTTCCACATCCATCCATTCTAGGGACAGTGTTGTGCTAGAGGGCTCCATGTATGGTGCTAGACGTAATCTGAAGTAATATAGAAAGCAAAAGCATAAGCAGCGGAATTACAGTTACACTGGACATTAATAGCTGCTATTTTAATATTACTATTGGTATTTTTATTGACATCTGGTTTAGAAAAAAATTTGAAGAAATTGCATAACAATTTAAATGAATAAAACTCTTTAACAAAAAGTCTAATTCTATTAAACATTCGTTAAATATGGATCTGATGGGCAGTATCTTTTTAACTTGCCCCTGTTGGTTGGGCGAATGCTATTGGAAAAACTGGTATGAACAAAATTGGCTAATAAGCCCACCCCTTAATCTTTGGTATTTAAATTAAATGCTTTACAACTTTATTATACAGGAAAGTTTGGTGATATATCAGCAACCAGTGTTTCAACAACTACTAAAAAGTAAACACATTGAGAACATTTTAAAATCAAAACTACGCTAAAAAAGTGCTTGCGATTTATAAGGGGTATTTAGTAACATGTGGCCATGCTAAAAAGGGACAAATGTGATGTATGAAATAAAAGCACTGATTGCCTTATCTGCCAATTCAAATTCTAGTTTCATTCATAAACTAAATTCCTGCACAGCAGCTCTGCCCTCTATTGTGGCAACTTTTAAATATACTACTTCTTTTTGGAAGTCCTCATGGCAATTTCCTGAAAGAATGACTCATAAAAGCCTAGGAGTATTATAAGGACACCTTGAATGAGTGTATGTTCTCTTCAAAGAGGGGGTGTGTGAAATCAGCTCACAGTTATTAGAACTTCAGGGACCAGGCTTGTGTCTACAATATTCTTAAAGGGAGTGCCCCAGGAATCAGCAAAGACAGGTGTGCATGTGTGTATGTGTGCACATACTAATTTATAACCAGTGCATGCATTTAGAAATATGAAAACCTAGGTGTCCCAGTCTCACACTTACATCGGCTCCCTAAGGGGACTGCAGTTAGGCAGGCCATCTTTGCTGATGGCACTCGGGTCACAGCGACACCAGTTATCAATGACATCGCCCTTTCCAGCACACCAGTATGAGCTCATTGTGGCACGCTTGAAGGCCTGTAAAGGGCAACAGGTGAGAGAAATGCAATTATTTCTTGGAATATGTGCTGCCTTTTATCCTATGCTTATCCCATCCCCATCCTTTCAACTGATGCCACCCATACCTACTGATATTCCATATATTGGTGTCCAATGGAATAAAAGGACAGATAGACAGGCACACACCACATTTTGAATTTTTGAAGTAATTAAGCATGACTCACTTAGAGGAATTTAAAGATAACATATTGTTCACACCTCCAATATGTCTCAAAGAGATAGAATGACAGTTATTCACTCCCACATACATGCAGACTGACCTTTTTATTTCAACCTTTCCCAATTACCACATGGCAGGAAGACCTCACTAGCACCAACAAGCCTACACTGCTATATCTTTGATGCATTTTTACTTTATCATAGAGATGTGAGAGCAGTGTCACCTCCCTCATTCTATTTGGTTCTGTGCGAGATCTGCTAGCTTTGCTCTCAGTCTAACTAAGGCAGGGATCGAGGGGGTTGGGTAGTGAGATATTAGGAGGTGACATCATCTCATAACATCTCAGAATACTCAGAAAAAGTAACTGAATAATGTAACACAAAAGAATTGCAAACAAACTGCATGTACATACAAATCCAGCACATACAGTAATTAATTTCTGCAGTTAGCTATTTCACCAAGAATATCTACAGTGTTTCGATTACTGAAAGTGACATTTGAGATAATTATCCTTTAAGTACTCACGTGAATAGCTTAGACAGCTTATAGTCAGGGTTTGAATATAGAAGCTGATGTTCATATGCTTTTGGACTTCTGTACACCTTGTTTGAATGGCTTAGGAAGGTAAGGTGTTGTCCATGCTTTTGTTGTATGAGCACAGCATTTTTAAAAAGTCATAAACACAGGACGTGCACCTCTGCTACAGAATCAACTTAACTGCAATTTAAAAATAGAGTAAAATATTAGCACACACTGTACTGTTCATTACAACAATTTTTTTAATGAAATTCTTCCAAGATGTAACAGGACGTAATGCTCAGCAAACCCTGTTTCATTTCCTCTGCTGATACTCACATATAATGTGTTTCTCAACAACCATACATGGCAAGGTAGAAAGTTGCAACTGCAACATCGATAATTCCACAACACTATATTGTTAACTGTGGAAGACACTCAATGGATTTTCATGAGAAACAACGCCTTCCAACACCAATTGGTTTCAGTCAAGTATATTGAGAGCACTAGTCATCTAAATGAGCAGCAGAGGAAAAAGTAAATAATAAAAGAGTACGGGTAGAGACTCAAAACAGGAAAGTAAAAAAATTTGCAAGATACAGGAGGAAGAAAAGGTACAAAGAATGACTTTTATGCCATTAATGTGATTCCCTACTTTATACTTGGTGGGTAGGAGTAATACGCTCTTTCTCATTAAACAGAATATACTCTAATGTTTAACTGATATTGCAGAATACAAAGTCATTTCAGCGGGTAAGCAAAAACTGCAAACCATGAACATCTAATGACCCTATGACAAAAAAAAAAGTCAGATATGTCAGAACATATCAAGCCCCTTGAACCCATGTGGCTAGCTGCTTCCAGAAAACAACAACAGTAGGAAACACCTAATGTCAACAGGAGGTACACCACAGACAAAAGCATCACAAAAATCCCAGACCCTGGGCCCATGTACGCACAAAGAATAGATAAATATGAGAAATGACCCCCACTACAAAGGGCAAAATAGAGAAAGACCACAGAACTGCCATGTGCTTACCACCCTCAGTTTCTTAGAAAAAACCCATATGGTCATGTGCGCTTGATTGCATGGCTGCACATATGAAACACAGACAAAGCGATCACCACCATGTTTATGTTTAAGAAATAACGCAAGCCAGTCTTCACTGGGTAAACAGGGAATCTAATTGTGGTTAAGGGAATGAGGTGGGGAAATGCGTGGGGGCATATAGGAGGTAGAACAGAGATGGAGGTTTACTAAAAGGGGAAGGAAAAAAAGGAAAGCACCCTAATGTGTTAAATACCTAATAATAAAGATATGGAACATTGACAAAAAAAGAAAAGATCAAGAAAAGGATTTTAGAACAATGTACAGGCTTGATAAGGTGCTCTGGTCCAAGTACGTCTATGATGAGTAGAGTACAGTTGATAAGAGCTTGTTAAAGTATTTTTCATTGATTAACTATAGATCATGCATTTCCCAGAGCACCACAGATTTTTACTTTGTCCTTCTGTGTTCAGAAACCAGAGGTATCCCATAGTTAGATTCACAGATCTTACTAGTTCCCATATATAATGACAATTCCTTCTCAGTAAATGTAGTTATCTACAATTTGGGAATTGAATATAAAAATTTTCTGAATTGCACATGAGAGCTTTCCAATAAACAGCGAACGCAATTAGCATAAAAATGTCAGCCACGTAAAAGCTAAGGATTGACGTCATCTAAACCATGCAGACTCACTGGCTCCGAACAACAATGTGAACCTTTCACATTTATAGAAACCTTGTCGTGACTTACAAGACGCCAAGTGAGGCCATTGTGACCTCCTGAATGTATTAATCTGTTTGTCTAGCCTATGCTGACCAAATTACTGTCTGTATTCTGAAGCTAATACACAAAAACACTGGCCAGCTGGCCCACAGTATTGATTTATAAGATAATCACCAGTGGTAGAATAGAGTCTATGTCAGAACACACAGCATATCATTTGTGTCAGTGTGTGTATGTGTGTGTGTGTGTGTGCGTACGTGCCCACATCTGTGCCTATGGGACCTTTCCAATAGTTCAAGGGTAATGGTGTTAACAAATAAGCCAATGGGCTTCTTCTAGGAACCTTATCAGAAGGACCACTTCCAGGAAATTGTACACTAAGGGCAGCTGGTGGTTGGTTCATCCAGAGGTTGATGGGGGATTGACAAGTCACATGAAAACCCCCAAAGATCACTTACAGTTTCCATTTTTCAAAAGTGTAAACAAATCTGAGATGTCATGAAACATAATGTAAGAGTAATCAAGAATGTATTGTTTTGTCCATAATCTACCAATTTAGTTCTAAAATATAGCCCAAATGCCAATAATAAAATAATAAGAATGCCATCTGTTGCAACAAAAAAAAAATCCTATATAGGCAAAAAGATGAAAGATTGACATGGCCACCAAGTGTACCACGACAGATTTTCAGTAAAATTTTCTCTGCTAAATAAAGACTAGCAATGGCTCACCTCTAGCAGCTATACACACATTTATTTCGGTAACCAGTGCTTAGAGGGGGCCTCTGTTTCATATCATACTATATTCCAAGAAAACTCCCCGGATTGCTATTTAGAAGTTAAAAACAACTTGTATTGCATTAACTTAAAAAAAACGTAAAAGTTTTAAGATATTTATGCAGATAATGTATTACCTTCTCTTCCGCATTGCAAACACTCTCTGTATCTCAAGTTATTGGATTGATAAATGCTTTCTCAAGATTTTTAGAACATATTTAAGCTATAAAATGATTAAAACCCGATGTCCTCCCAATTAACTGTTCTTTCAGCCATACCCCTAGAACACAACTACAATCAGATAATATTACATATTTGATTGCAATAGGGCTACGCTGTGTCGGATAATGTCGAGGAGAGGGTGCGGCTAGAATACTTGGGAACCTCCAGCTTTTGGTGTTGGGTTGGCGGGTTCTTCCAACAGCCTTCCTCAGTTCGCTTCTACCTGCTGCTCTAGCCCTGAACTTGTGCCAGCCTATGGCAGTAAGTGAGTAGGGCCACGGAGTACATCTCGTGGTGACGCTGGGGTGGCTTGTTGGTTGTTAATGGAGCAGGGAATGGGTTCTGACGTGTATAACTGAGTAGTGCGACCTCATGTGGAGGTTTTGTGGTCAAGCAGGCTGGGTTTGCTGCTGTTGGCTGTTCCCCTACTTCCTTTTCTCCTGTAGCAGGGAGGATGATGGCCCTGCTGGTTTCAGGATTATACAGAGTGGTGGGAGAGTATGCTGTGGTAGAGCTGCATCCCTAATCGGATGTTGGTAGACTGATGTTTTTTGTTGGTTGAGCTGGGACAGTGGGGCTGGGGTTGGTGGATCCAATCTGTGGTGTTTTCATATTGGGGTGGTGTTGTTTGTGGATGTTGCCTTGCTGGTGAAGTGAACAGTGTGGTGGGGGCAGGATCTAGCAGCAAGTGTTTGGAGCAGGGGCTATGTGTGAGTCTAGGATCATGTGGGCATGACTTTTATTCTTGAGGTGGCCAGAGGGTGGCCAAGGTTATTTCAGGGGGTCCATAGATTATGAAAATAAATTAGTTTATCAAACAATCAATTGCAATAGGAGTCTCTACACTTTTAAATATATTTAAGTACACACATATATTGCACCATGCCATAATCTATCTATCTATCTATCTATCTATCTATATTCAAAGGTCTGAATGTATTCAATTTAAATGAATTTTAAACTATGAATATATGGAATGAAACTGGAATACATGGAATAAATATTGAAGATATGGAATGAAAGTCTGAATATATGGAATGAAAGTCAGAAAACCTCAAGAGGTTATTGGTAATGTGGTTCAAAACATGCATACTCATCTGTAAGTGTGTATTTGCATCCTTTTGAAACTTCATTGGTAGTGACATAAGTACTGTTCCAATCCTAAGTAAGCATCAAACGAATTACTCTAAAATAACCAAGATATGTTCTTATGAGTTAAGCTTATGAGAGATAGTCTTGAGATATGTTCTTGGGCCAGCATCCTATCACAGAATGCATTGCACCACCAGGGATAAACAGAGAAGGCGAGTGCTGACAGCGTTTTCATACTGTTTTGAATTTGTCGCAAAAAGGTTTTTAGATGTTCACAGCATAAAAGTATACCTTACGCTTCCAGTTTATCAACACTGAGTACACTTTGAAGTATATTCATATTTTTTGGATCAGCAGAACTTACTTCACAAAATGGTCTGCCTGCCATGCTAATCTAACCTAAAGAAAAAAAGTTTAAATCTGCATCTTGTACACTTCTTTCTTGAGTAAGATGAAACTACAAATCTTTGTGTTACATAGCACCAACTATTGGACAGGAAAAACTTAGCCGTCAATATCCATTGCTGATTTCAAAATGAAGCTGGCTCCTATCAACAAGAGGTGCAGTGTTGTGAGATGTAAATGATCTGGGGCTGCACTTGGGGTATCAAATCAGATTTCTGGGGGTTCCAGTGCTACCCCGGCCCCCCTTCTAGCTCTGCCTCTGGCTGTAGATCTCTTGTGGGGTTGTCCCCATGTGGTAGGATGCTCTTGGGATCTGTTTCAAGGGCATGTGTGTGTATGTGTGTGCCTGGGGTGGGATTCATATATGCTTTGGGTTGGGATTGAGGCCAGTTGGAGTCCAGAAACTAATCCATGAAAAAAAACAAAAAAAACCTGGTTCTTGGGAAAGGTAGTCCCTTTGGGCTATCATTAACTGAACCTTGGAGTTTAGAATGTATTGGGGGATGAGAGTGGATGTTTGGAGTCGTTTTGTTTGAGTTCATATGGGATTTGACTGTTTATGGGTGCACATGAGGGTGACTGGGACTTTAATATATTATAAATATTTCTTTAGCATTTAGCATAGAAATAGATCAATGGAAATAAAATCTGACAGACTCATACAAGGGATTTGTTGTACCAGAATTTATCTCTCCTCTCTTGTCATTGGTTCTTGGTATCTAACAGCAGAAATGTCCAAAATATTTTACTATCCAATCTCCAATAGACACAAGCTAAGAAAAAAATGTTTGAATGCAGGTATACTATATCTAATATTAATTTCAGGTTCCCTTTTTTAGTTTATGTTTTCAAGAAGAAAAGGCAATGCAACCATTGTCCATGCCGGATTCTGGATTTACATGGAATATATTTGAGATAAACATGTCCTGTCAAACTGCTAGACAGCCTAATTGAGGTCATTGAAAAGATACCAGCAGCTGTGAAAAGTAGGAATGGAGTCAAGGTGAATGTGGCATATCTATGGAAGCCAGAAATTAATCATTCACAAACATTTATCGAAATGGGCATATATATTTACATACAATCTGAGGCCATCTAAACATAAACTCAACTTCTCTGCTTCTATTTGATTGCTTCCATGGATTCAGGGTTAGGAAAAATAAGTGCATTATTTCTAAAACAAGTTTTGCAGCACGGAGCTGTCTTTTCCCATAGACCCAGCCAAGTAGAAAGACAGTCTTAAGTGAAATTGTGAGTGAAAGACGCACACATGAAGTTGAAGCGACTAGGCAATTGTGCGTGTAGACAGACAGGTTGCTACTTGTCGCAATATACGTATGTGGCTTTGTGATGTGAAGCAGCTGTATCCAAGAAGAGCAGAAAATGCAAGCAAAAGGTAGGAGAGTGATGTACTCCCTGCCCTCCCCAGAGGTTGATGACATCAATATGAAGCTAATAATCCTGCCTCAAGCCAGTTCAAATGGGTACCTTAGGCCACAGGAGGCTAACCCGTCTTCGAGTAGTTTTAGGGTAGACAGAAAGAAGGGTGGTTGGTTGAAATAGTGTGAAGAGGAGACATTTTTGCACTTCCTCACATTTAGCTATTGAAAAGATCCACTATGGGTTGTCTGCTATTGATTGCCCCTCCTACTCTTTGGGGCTCTGGTGCTTGTTATGAGAGGCACGTACAGAGGTTAATGCTGTGTGTGTGCTTTCTGAATGCATGTATCCATATTTACATGGATATTTATGGAGGTATCTAATCAGATGCATGGTTTATGGGTGTTGAACATTTCTGAGTCATCTGTTTTCCCTCTCTTCTTTCATGATGAGCTATTGCAGCTATACCAGACATGAGCCTCGTAAGACATACACAAAATGTAGCTCAAACATGGCAAAACCAAGTCAACTAAATGTCAAGTGAAGCCATAGTCTTTTCCTAAATTAGGCTTCTAGAAAAAAGATCTGATGTGATTAATTTTCACTAAGAAAAAAAATCCAAAGATGTCTCCTACAGAATGAATCATAAACACAGCATGTGGCTATTAAGATGATGTTACACGCAGCAGTGAATGCCTGTTTCAAAACACCAACATACACACATACAAGATGCACTCACAAACATACATGCAGACTTCCCCACAAGTAAAAAACCATGATGTCATCTCTTTTATACCCTATGTATTACAGTACTTGTTTCTAGTGGTCAAAGTCAACCAACGAATGCCCTCTAGAGGTGAGGTGCAAAACTGCACCTGCCTTTAATGTAATGCTGTAGATCTAAAGTCTTGAGATCCAGGCCTCGAAGTTTTGTGCCCTGGAACTTTTAGATCTGCCTCTTGCCCAACATACCTGAATACTTTTTGACTCACCTCTTCAGTATGCAGTCAAGTTCTCCAGCGTTTTGATAATTACCTGATTATTTGACTCATATGGTGTGTGTGTTAAACCACATCTAAAAGTTGCAAGGACTAGAAGAAGAAATCTGGAGTTCAAGGACCCTGCTTAAAGTGTTAGACCAAACTCATATTATATTAGAATACATCTCAAGCAAAATATACCAGCCAATTGAATAAGACCTTGTAAAACAGCAGCAGAGCATATATATTCAGTATACATTTGCTTTGTTGTTTCTCCCCTAGTATCTACATGCTCATTTACACAATTACATAACAAGATGTGCTGGATAATTCACATTTAATAACAAAATGCAGACTTTTTGCAAAACAGTCAGACCTAAACAAGTAGTACTTAAATATGCAGTGAAAAGAGAAAACGTTTTATAACCTTAAAAGCCATTTTTTTTTTTTTTGAATCTGAAAGGTGTGGCATGTCTATATGTTTAACTTTGCCGTGTCAACAGTTTTCCAGAACCGCTTTCTACTATAGCTGCAGTTTAAAGTGTAAACATTTCTGTGACAAACATTATCAAACAAGAACTCAGTTCAACAGAGAAAACGCAATCACTCATAGGCAGGAAGAATTTAAAACAATACAACAATGTGTCAAGAACATCATACTCACCAATCCATGTGGCATAAGTGTAACTGTGTGTGTAGATAATCTAGCCAGAGTATTTTGTCAACTGAACGGTCTTCCAACCAGGTTTGACCAAAGTTGCAGTTATTGAACATTGATCTGGACATTCACTTGGACATTCTCACTCTAATATACAGTATACTCCAACCTTTAAATCAGTCGCAAAGTTTCTGCAACCTTTAACAGATTTCCCTTCGGGATTACCCTGTATTTAGCTCTGTTAACTTTACTGTCAACTCTAACCAGCTTCCCTTTGCCTGCTGTTCTTTAATATTGGCCAGACCTGTGCAATGCATGACTAATGTTTGTCCTGTCAACATATTCTCCAACTTCCAAAGTTACCATTTGATTAATTGACTTCATTAATGCTTTATCTTTTGTGCCAGTTAAGGTGGATGGTGTTCATATCTTGGTACGTTTTCAGTTTCACTGAACAGTCTTTTGTTCACTACATAAAGTTTGTATTGTAGTTTCATAACTAAACCTTACTTTAATATTCTCCAGAACTTTTGTTTGTTTCCTGTTTGTGCACAATCTTTTTCTAATAAACCTCTGAAGTCTACTAAGAACAGCTGTTTAATTACTGAGTTTAAATTCTACACAGGTGACTTATGAATACCATTAGTTGCACTGGATATAATCTAAGTGTATCAGAGTTAAGAGACTGAATACGTAGAGAGCACTTTTGACATTCTTATTTGTGAAAAGTCAATTTTCTCAAGTCAGATACTAATCCTTGATATAAAATACATAGACTTATTTTTGTTATATGACAATATGTAAATCTGAATAAAGTGTATGGAATCTCTTACTAGGCACGGAATATCAAAAATTAGCTTAATTGATCATTTAAATTCTGTTTCGTCACAGTTGTTTTCTTTTGTGATTTTATGGTATATTGGTTAATTCGTATTCCTCTTTCTCACCTCTTTAGTGTTGTTGTCTTGGATCAGGCTGTAAAGTGGCACAACCCTGCTCACTTCAAGGAGGACAGGGATAGGAGAAGGTTGCTCAGCACTCTTGCCATTTCGGCTTCTCCCCAACCCTCCTCCCATCATGCCCTGGTGATGGCACAGGTGACAGCCAAAGGGACAGCTGCCCTTTTCTTCACAGCGAATCTCAACGCCATTCATCAGGTCATCAGAGAGCAGCTGGCTTTTCTGAAGAGCCAACAGGTAGTTAATAAACTTAAGCTCCCGTCGCCCTCCGCCTCCAACTCCTTGGTCTGTTGCCTCTGAAAGAGCAAGCAGCAAAGAAAAAGAGTGTGTCACCAATGGCTACAAATTGGTAAAACTGAATAATCAAAATAACAGTTTTACTGTATGTATGTTGTTAACGTATGTTTTTGAGATCTATTGTCACAATTTTATAGCTCTAAGTACAATTGCCACCATTTAGGCCATACAAGTAAGAGGTTTGATGGAAGGTTATTTTATTGTCCAAAAACATTTATACAAATGCACACAAAAACCTTACTATGTAACAATATTATAAAATACATCAACTTAAAAACAATAGTTACAACAAATTTAATTTGAAAGACACAAATCACAATAAAAAAACTGAAAACACTTTTATAAGACGACAGCTCAAATCCATAAATATACAATCATATCAATAAAGAACAATTCAATAATGTTGACTTATGTAAGAAACTCCCATCCACGGAGAAACAGACTACAGGTTACCGTGTCAACATCGATTATGGATCTATGCTGACATCTAGTGGATAATTTAGCTCATTACCGTTTTACATAGTTCCAGTCTTTTAAACTTAAAATCTGTCTGTTTTACCGAATTACAAACACTGTTTTTCAATACTTGCAGAATATAACATTTTTATAGCGCGGCATCGTCTGGCCATCGTGTAACCTTATTATAATGAAATTATTATAAATCAATGATTATTTTGCTATTAGATAGATAGACAGATATCTGCAAATCATTTCAATAATAATAATGTTTTTAATAGATATTGACATGATTGAACTGCACAAGGAATTTCAGTAAACAGAGGCCAACAAGCCAACCACCGGCATCCTCCAGCTTGCGCGCTTACGTAACCTACGGCTCTGCGTCACCAGCGCTGCAGCTCTGACAGCCGCCGCTGCTCGGTGACTGCAATGCTTCTTACCTCTCCGCTGTGAGACGTCGGAGGAAAGGTACAGTTTAAGAGCTAATCGATAAAACAAACAAACACAACTTAAAATACCCGTCAGCCGTGATTTCGATGCATGTCCTGAATTTAGTTGGCTCTTTATACGCTGCTGTGACGACGCGGCGCCGTGTTTACCCTTCAGCACTCCTTAACATTTGCTGTCAGACAGAGGGGGGCCTTCTCTGCTCCTGTTGTGCGTTAGGGTAAAGCACCACATCAGTTTGCACGTTTAATTGACAGGCTGTAGTTGTTAAAGTCTGACATTCTCATTCTCTGTGACTGGGTTTGTTACATGTGACATCGTGAGCTTTGCAAGGATGTTTTGGTTTTCCAATCCACAAGTTTTATTATTTGTCAAAACGAGTTCCTGATCCTGTACAAACAAACTAAAGCCTTGAAATAATGGTGATATGAAACCACTAAGATCTAAAATATTGTTAGGTTGCCGTTTTTTAAAATGCTGACTGTGATACTTGTTGTCAATTAGGATTATTTTCTTCCAATCATTTTTTGTTTTGTAATTATGAAAATACTTAATGTACGTTACTGCTTTTAAATACACCAGCATTAAAAACAAACAAGCAAACAAACAAAAAAACGACTTTCTATTTATCTAACACCTAATTGTGAGGAAAGGATGAAAGATATTGCTCTAGTATTTCCTGATGATATTTGGGAACATTGTAACAATTTCAAAATGACCATAGGCCTCTATTATAGATTTAGTAAATTACCTGGCATTTAATTTTCTTCATTTGTGACCTTAGGAAGTCTTAAATATGTTCAGTTTTTCGGTGGGTGGGAGCTTACTTGTAGTTATGTCTTCATATATTTATTGCTTATTATTGCATCTTCAATGGGCTTTGAAAAGTAGTAGTTTGACAATCATAAGGCTGGCGCCAAATTTTTTTAAGGAGTTGTGGCAAAGGAATTCTGGTGTACACAGTACTTGTGTTTAATCATACTTAGAAACATGCACTGCATTTCTTGACGTTGTAACAGGCCCAGTGTATACAGTTCAAAAATACCTCGATCACCTTGTCAGTGTTAGGACTTGCAAATATCCTTACTTAAAATGTATTATTTCTAACACAATTTAACAATTTTTTCAGTAAAGATTTTACTTTTTTTATGGCATTAAAAACTTAAACGCTTCTCATCATTGCGGATCATTAGAAGCTGAACAAAAATATTGTTTTTAGGTTGCTTTTGATTTTCAGTTGTGTGATTTAATTCCCATTTTTCCTAAAAAATAAGAAATTATTACAGCTTGTTTTCATTTCCATTTAAGGTAAAACATCATAATGGCATCGGCATGCTCTTCACTGGACCCAGACCTAATGAGGGAGGTCCTTGAATGCCCAATCTGCCTTGAGACCCACAACCCGGATCAACTGAGACCTAAACTTCTTCAGTGTGGCCACACAGTTTGTCGGCTTTGTCTGGAGAAACTGTTGGCTAATACTATCAATGGTGTCCGCTGCCCGTTCTGCAGCAAGGTCTCCAGGATGAGCAGCATCTCACAGCTGGCAGATAATCTCACTGTACTCAAGATTATAGACAGCACTTTGACCTGCACTGCTGCTGCTGCTGCGCTAATGTGCAAGACCTGCGGCAACCGGCTACCAAGACAGTTCTGCTATGACTGCACCACATTTCTCTGTGAGGTCTGTAAAGGTGATGGCCACCTGCATGAAGGCCATTCAGTTCAGCCAATAAAAATGGCTGCTGAGCAGCGGCGTAAAGAACTCAGTGGTAGACTGGCTGCCCTCCGTGATGTTATGGGCAATTTTCAGAAGAGAAAGAAAGCACTTGAAAACATTTCGAAGACCTTGAGACAAAAGTACCTGGCTGTTCAGAAAGAGTATACTACAGCGGAGCTACATCTTCAGCAGGAGCTTAGCAGATCTCGAAGGACATTCACAGCCTCTTTGGGAGAAGTAGAAAAGCTCAATGCTCAGGTTCTGGAGGAACAGACATATCTTCTTAACCTTGCAGAGGTTAAAGTGGTGTCACGTTGTGATTATCTGACAGTACGGGTAAGACAGAGTGATATTGCCTTGTTAAAAGATGATGGCGGGGGGAGTGATGACGAAGAACTGGATCTGAAAAGCAGTTTACCCACACAGTTTCAGCTGCAAGAGCCAACACTGGTTACCGCAGAACAGTCTAAACCTATAGAAGTCGGCTGTTTGACCACAAATACTTTCACGGTCAATACAGATGAGAAGAGTGGGTTAGATAGTGTCCTAGACTTCAAAGCAGAAGATGCTGACTTAGGTGCTACAGGTGGTTCTGTAACAGTTCCACTTGATCTTTACAGTGATGTACACATGGTTTCAGTCATAGAAGAGACCGTTTGTGGTTCCCCAAGCAGCTTTAAATCAAAGTCTATGGATGCAGGTAGGGGAACTGCTGGGGGTAATTCCAGGCCACCAGTCTGCCAGTTCGTAAAGAAGATGGGTTGCAAAGGATCACTACCTGGAATGTTTAACTTACCTGTTAGCATTTGTGTTTCACCACAAGGTGACATACTGGTGGCCGATCGAGCGAACTGCCGTGTCCAGATTTTTAATCGCAAAGGTGTTCCACGTGAAATCAGACGTAATGCAAGCATTGACAATTTTGTTCTGAGCTTCTTTGGTGCTGACCTGCCTAACCTTATCCCCCTGTCCATAGCTGTGAGTCCTCAAGGCCTGATAGGTGTTACAGACAACTATGATAATTCAGTTAAAGTCTACACCATGGATGGACATTATGTGGCTTGCCACAGAAATCAACTGATTAAACCTTGGGGAATTACTGCCATGCCATCAGGCCAGTTTGTAGTATCAGACGTTGAAGGGGGCAAACTGTGGTGCCTTGCAGTAGACCGCAACGTAGGTATAGTCAGCTACAACCGATTGTGCTCTGCAGTCCGGCCAAAGTTTGTGACGTGTGATGACGCAGGAACAGTGTACTTCACCCAAGGTCTGGCCCTGAACTTCGAAAAACGCCATAATGAGCCTCACCTTGAGGGGGGCTTCTCCATTGGTTCAGTGGGGACTGATGGTCAGTTAGGAAAACAGCTCAGCCACTTCTTCTCCGAAACAGAAGACTTCCGCTGCATTACCGGGATGTGTGTGGATGCTAATGGGGATTTGCTGGTCTCTGACAGTGGTAGAAAAGAAATCCTCCAGTTTCCCAAAGAAGGGGGATTTAACATTCTGATCCAAGAGGGACTGACCTGTCCTGTGGGAGTGGCCACCACCCAGAAAGGACAGCTGCTAGTGCTTGATTGTTGGGACCACTGTGTCAAAGTCTTCACGTATGTTCAAAGGAGGCATTCTTCCACTTCCTAGAAACACTTTTTCTATTTGTAAACCTAAGAAGTTTAGTGAGTTTGTGTGGACAAAGTTTGAGATGAGATGAGAAACATTATTCCTTGTTTCTTTAGTGTAGCTGCAACAAAGACAAATTTCTTTCCCAACTTGGTTCCCAGATTGTTGTTAAAGCTATGAAACACAAAGAGCTTACATTCCTTCCTATGTTGTAAGCCTCTGCATAATGGCGTTTAATTGAGGAAATAAAATTGAATTTAAATATTAAATAAAGAAAACCAAGCGTATTGGCCCATGATGGACTTTATTATTGACACTATGTCACATTTTTAGGTTTAAGTAGCACACCAACAATAACTAATGGAATGCAACCCGCAGGATTTAAATTTAATGCAACTTTCACTAGAATTGTAATAATTAAGCAAGAATCGATTTTTGTTCAGTGATTTCAAATTAAAAATGTTTACTTTCTATAGAAACGACTATTTAAAGATAAAATCAAAACCTGATGCGTTCTGGGATTAACACAGGTACTTCTGAAAAGAAGTGTGAACGTTGTGTAAAACTTCAATGTTTTGTCACACCTTTCAGAAATTAAAAGTCATGCATTAATTACATAGCCACATTTTACAATTCAAGAAATAAGGTCTGAATATTTTACTCTGTAATAAATCTAACAGATATAAAAGTGATATTTTAAACAGAAACAGTCTTCTCAAAATTGTTTTATGTATTCCGTAACTAGTTGAGCATTCTTTTGCATGAATTACTGCATTAATCCAGCATGGCAATTTGCTGGTGCACCTTTTCATACTAAGCTTTTTCGTTTCACTCAACTTTGTATAAATACTTTTGGTTAAAGCAGCAGAACAACCAGCTTCTTTAGCCATGCACTCCTGTGGCTTACTATCTTTAAGAAGGGTGTTAATGACAGTTTCCTAGACACCAGTCATGTCAGCAGTCTTTCCCATGATTGTGTAGCCTCCTCACCTTGATTAAGAAAAGGTTTATAGCCTCCGGAAATCTAATCAGGTGTTTGAAATAACCAGCTGATAAGAAATATTAGACTATGCATAATACATCAGTATCATAGAGGACTTTTACTTTCTAAAACCTCCGCCCTTTTTCCATGATATTCACATTTTTTCAGATGATCCCTGTTGGATTTATCTTTTATTTTTAAGGAATTTTTACTCTGTCAAGATACAACACTTTTTTTTTAAACATGCTTCCAGTTTTTTTGCACAATTTGCAAAGGCGCTACGTCCGTTGTTGTTGTATAAAAGTGTAACCCCATATTTATTCACTTGCTCTTGTTCCCATACTAGAGTTAAAACATGCAGTGCATCTGCTGGGTCAGAAAATGTAGTCTGGGGTGCATTTCCTTTTTAACAAGTCTCTGGAACTGTTAAGAAGTTTTAATGCAATCAACTTTAATGGTTATATTTTACTTCTAGGTATAAAATAATATTTGGTGCCTACGGTACAGTTGTGTAACCTCTGTACACAAAAGCGGGGAAAAAAAAGAAAACAACTCACTGGCTGGTGCTTTTCTTTTGGCTCTGTTACTGTTTATTGACTACTTGTATTCAGCTGAATCATATCAGCCAGATTTTGAATCTTTGCTTGTACTTGCTACTACAGCAAGTACAACAGATTATTATTTTTTTTATAGTACAAAGTTCGTATCGATGGAAACCCTGTAGGAAAGGCAAGTACTTCAGAAGCCTCACAAGACAACTTAAGGTCTGACTTATAATATTCAGTGTTACAAAAGAGGGTTTCCATCTTACTATGATGGATCCTCAGAGCTTTCACTTCGGAAAAAAAAGATCATCCATAAAAGGCAATCATTTGTCTTTATCAAGAATGTCCTAAGTGCTATACTGTCAAGTTAATTTTAGGAGAAATGTTACAGGAGAAAAATCATTAAAAGATATGTAGCTAAGGTTCTTTTTTTTTTTTTTTTTATAATATCGCAACAATTTTTTGCACTTTATTACTTGGTGGGAAACTGGCAATAAAAGTTTGCAATAGGGTTTAAATTGTATCAAATCAGTGGTTTATTTTAAGATGTCAGATTCGCATCTATAAAAGGAAAACAAATTCTTAACATGTCTTAAAAAAAGCATACCCAACCTTTTGTACTGTTTAATAACAATGTGTCAGAATTGTTATAAACATGTAACAGCAATATATTAAGCAATACGGGTAATTGATGCACTTTGTTGTTCCTTTAGACATTTGCCATTACTGTACATTTTTGCAGCATTTACCAGATTTAGGTACCAATATGTAAAATTCCCAAGTCTAAGATTGTTGTTCTTCCACACAAAATGATAGCCTTCAGTAAACTAATGCTGATCAGAAAAACAGACATCCATAATAATACTAAAGTAACATTTTGATTATATTTGCATTTATACCTAATATTAATTTGTTTTTTTCTTTTTTAGATCTAAAAATTTTCCCAAAATATATAAGAACACTCTACAAGGTTCTGAGTAGTTCTCTGCTTTTTGACATTTATTGATTGACAAAATGGTAAAACTTAATATCTGGTTAATTATTTTGGCCTTCAGCTAAATTAGTGTTGCTTATTTAATATTCATAACACACTGTTTTTTTTTAAATCCCAAATTTTTCCTAACTGGTATTATTTTATTCTCTTTATTTAATAATATGAAATGGATGAGCCTTCATTTATCCAGCTGAATTTTCTTTACAGCTAAAGAGAAAGGTCACTATGTATCTTTATCCATTAGACCCCATGTGTACTGTGTGTTAATAATCTGTTTATCATAACCTGTATTCATAAAAGTAAGTCTGCCTTTCCCAACCCAGCTTTGCTCATTAGAGCATTATCCATAATGACCTTAAAGTTAATGTTCCCAGGCTTGCACAATGAAAAATGAAAAACCTTGCATACCAAAAAAGCTAATGGTAAACTAATAATGAAGATATAATGGTACGTGTATAGGGTCATGTTTGCTACAGGTATTTTCGTTGTGCTTTAACAACTTTATTGATGTTTTTTTATGCAAAACCCTGTCAGCACTGAAAAAATGTGATCTAATACTCTTATCAACTGCATGTCATTGTTACCATTAAAACATTGTTACGTAATCACTTGAAGTAGTAACAGAATATTAAGACTAACAGTTAAAAAGTTAAGTATCCTTGTTTCTGTTTGGTGAGTTGTTACAGGTCTCACATCCTTTTATTATTTTCTGTTTTGTCACAGATCCAGAGTTTAGTCATTTTGTAATTCATAACAGAGCATTTTATATTACAGTGAACCAAAATCCTTTGTTGTTCAAGTTCATGTTTGTATCCTTTGTTGTTCAAGTTCATGTTTGTATTGTTGATAATCCTGAGTGCAATAAACATTATGAATCAGTTAAAAATATTTGTAGCAACTTTCATTATAGTGCAATTATAAAAAAAAAATTATATGTACTATTAGTTTATCCTAAATGTATTCATACTCCTGAAAAATGTCATAATATCAAGTTTTATAATAAGTAATTTTGGCTTGATTTGGTGCTTAAATCCTTTCTGACAGCAGATTATTTGTATCTTAATATTGAAATATTTATAAGACACTGAAGATTTTATGCTTTTATCATAAATATTTTTACTTAAATGTTTGTATAACCTTTGGTTTTGGTTCTAATAAGCAATGTCATATAACATTAAACAATACATAAACCTGGTTTTGTCTAAAATATAGCAAAGTCTAATAATCCGTTTTATTTTAGTTTTGGATTAGGATTAAAAAAAAATCATATCCATCAAACTGTCTTGAATGAATGTATTTTTTCCTTTGCACGGGTGTACAGTTAATCATAAGCTACCAATAAGGAGCATCTTTTATGTCACTCCTTTTCATGTTTCCTTTTACAATTTCTCCAATAAGGAAATGATGACCTACATCGGCCCATGACAAGAATAACTAAAATAAAAAGCTTGAATAAGACAATAAAAGAAAACAAAATCTGTTGCATTAATATTTTCTTCAATTGGAATAAAGGGACATGGTTAAATCAGAGCACAATGTTAACAAAAGGGACTACATTATATAAACCAAATTTTCATTTTTGCCATGCTCTGTTTTTCCATCAGTTTTGGCTAAACTACGATTAAAAGTTACTTTATTACCTTATGTATACACCCTGTCACACAGTTAAACATTGACCTTATGTTTCAGTAATATGCAAATGTATATATATATATATATACATATATATATATATATATATATATATATATATAAATTAAGTTAAGTAAGTCTTCCCTTTTCCATGCATCTGATTATGTACCATGTTAATTTGATCTCCACGTAATCCAGTCTTCAAAGGGTTTCTTGGACATAATAAAAACATTTTGTAAACTAACAATCATAATTATGTATGTAATGGAGTACTACTCAAGTTTTGAAGTCAATAATCCATCAAAACCTCATCTTAATGTATGTTATGCTATGCAGACGCTCTGTCTGCATAGATGGAACTTTACTTTACTTGAAGTAGCTCTAATTGGAGAAGGTTTTTTAATTTTTTATTCTGTTATTAATAATTTGTCCACTTGGTGGCACTCTTAGCATTGTGCATTACATTGAATGTTAATCTGCAAAGTCAGGTTATCATTAAGCTTTGTGGGTTGGAAAAAAAGAAAAAACACAGCATGACAAAATAACCTACCCTGTCCTGCTGCAGGGGCAAACAGCATCCTCCATCTCAGTACAGACACTAAACCACGCAGGGGATCATGTCATTTGTTGATACACATTGTGCATTATTTTTTTTCACAGTTAAACCCATGTAAAACAATTCATCCACACACATGGCAACTTAAGAAATGGTGGCAATAGCTCTGTATCTGTCCTCACCCAAGGTAGGGCTGTTGACACTTGGCCTCTCACTAGGTCTGTCAGTTTACTCACCTTTCTGGTACTGGAGCCAGAGCTGCTGCTGAGCCTTCTTGCTGGGAAAGTAGAGACTGCAACTCAGTTCGGAGCCATATAGGGCTTCAGAGACATAATGGCTGCCATACTGCTCGAGAAAAGCAAGGACTTCCTTCCGTGTGCTCTCACCTGACAGAGCCTTGAGCACCTTAGAAAATTCTACCAAAAAATCAACAAGATGGGACAAAAGTACATTGGTTTCCAGATTGCAGGTGCATCACATTTATTTGATGCCTTAATTGATTTTTACATTCAAGATGTGATGAACAATAAAATCTAAACTATACTTTTCTGTCACTGACCTGTGGATAATGTTATAGAGCTGAGTTTGACTTTGTATAGATTACTGCGCACCCTCCACTGTTGAACCATAGGATAGCCTACTGCTTCACTGAACTGGGCATTGCCTGACGGAAAAAGAAAACAGGAAAAATAATGAACTGAAAACCAAAAGGGCATAAACAAGAATCACAAGAATTTTAAACAAATTACTCGGTCAGACTCGTAAGGACAGGCATAAGTGTATGATAAATGAATACCTAAATAAAATCCATTGTTTTATTTTCATCATTACGGGCTTATTGCACAGCCATTACAACCCAATATTGCCTTAACATCATTTATCATCAGATCCCACAACCCAGCTGCTCCTGGATCAATGGTGATATATGGTACTGCTTGAACTACAATTGGATTGCTGCCATTAGAATCGAGCAATCTTGGCTTTCAGTGCAATTCAATTACCTAACTTTCACACCGGTTTAGAAGTAAAGCTACAAAAGTGAAGAGCAAGGGAAAATAAATAAAGAAACTGCCAACAGGAATCTTGACCTTTTTCCTCTCTAAAACGATTTACACTTGAGACATTCGTGCACTGGAAAGAAAATGGCAATTTTCTTTGTGTACACATGCGCCCAATTGTGGTAAAAGCAGATCTCCAGTAAAAGATATTAGAGATTGGTGAGACCAAGTGCCAATTTAGCTAATGGAGGGATTAGGGAGCAAAGGTGAAGGTTTGAGACACATTTCTGACTGACTCTGTCCAAAATAGGACAGGGGGACGGTAAAAAAAGGTTAAAAGGTTAAAAGCTTAGGTTAAGTGTTAGATAGACTTTGAAAAAGTAGGAAAGATCTTAGCATGCTACATTATATCCAAATGAAGAGAACTAGATACCTAATTGCCTAAATAGTTCACAGCTTCTTTTCAAACTGAAGTGTTAAAATCACAAAAAAGTAGAGGAAAGCTGCTGAATTACATATTTTCATTAGTTCTGTTTGGAATCTATATTCATACCAAAAAATATTTTGCACATAGAAGTTAACAGTAACAACTTTACTTTTATTAATGTCTTGAAGTGAGTTTGATAACCATCAAACAAAGAAAGAACCCCACAACCCCAAAGCGCTGTTACCTGATAGAAGCTGCAGGTTGGGCAACGGTTCTGATAAGATTCCCCGACACTGTTCCTCGACTGGCAGGGGGATAACCATGAGCCCATCAGCCAGCTGTGGAAAATCCTTAATGTAGTTGTTGTCCCTAAGATCGAAGAAATAAAGAATTTTACTTCTTAAGAAATCCCAAGGTCTTGTTTGATGTATTGACGTGCTCCAGTTTGCTGTAATTCATATATTCTTGAGCAACATTCAGAAATTTTGTAACCGAAAAAAGGAAAGTCTCAGTTTTTTTGTTTTGCCATCTTATTGTTAAGCTATTATGTGATTTTTGTTGGGTTGAATGACCTTACTTTTATATCAAAAAGATTCTAACCGGATCATGAAAGCAAGGGAAGCAGAAGCACCCACTCCTAATCCAATTTTATAAGACCAAGTCTCATAAAAGAAGCAAAGGTTTAGTTATTGTGTCATATAAACACTGGGGATGGGGGTAGCTTCACTATTTCCTGATATCAACTTTTTATCAATTTTTTTCCTGTCACCCCCCCATTACATGTACTAAACACAAAGCCATCTGGAAGCAAATGCAGCTGGATGGTTGGAACTAAGGATTACAAGGGTAATAGATAAGAAGGAATAGGGAGAGGAGTGGTGCTGTAAAAAGATTACTTTGGCTTATGCTCACGGAAAACATATTGATTGTTAAACTAAATCAGCCGGCTTGAGGCTTTTGCTCAAAGAACCTTTAGAAGGAGCATGGACCCAGATGATTTGTAGCTGTATGGATTTTCAAGCTTAGATGTGGCCTGTCCTTGACATGCTAAAAAGAGTTCCTCTTCTTTAGCCACTTTGCTGTGGCTATTAAAAAATAAGGTTACCCAAAACAGAGGTTTCCTTAAATGGTATGTATGGAAAGTAAATTTCTAGCAATTACAGGACAGACAGTTCAGTTTCATGATGTTACTGATCTGTATATGTACTCTAACCTCTGAGTGTATCATTGATGAACCAAACAGCCCAAAATGATGCAGATAATATATATTTCAAAATAGAAACAACTTTAAACAAAAAAAATGGAAAGCCAGTGACTAACATATGTTGGAGGAAAACTGAATGTTTTTAATGTGACAAGATTTAATTGAATTTGAACATTATTACACACGAAGCTTTTGTAGGTTTTCATTCATCAACACTTACATATATTAAACATTATAAATATATTCCACACCAACCTATTTGACTGCAAGAACCACATCAATCTACACATACAAAGACATGAAAACAACTTGCATCATTTAAGTTGTGTGTCATAAAGTGCATTTTCATTGGATTTTTCATCAATATTGATTTAACACTTTAAAGACAATTCTGCACCATTCCTGAATGGTTTACTCCTAAGTGGAGCATCTCACTTCATTTGGACATGGGCATTGAAGGCAGCAAAACTCCATTCCACAGGCCTTAGTAAATTACAGGTAGGTAGGAATTTATATTCATGTCACTTGAAATTTAATAGTCACCTAAATGTTGCATTTGTCCTTTGTTATTGGAATATTGGACACATTGACATACACATTCATTATATTCTGAAGCTCTATATAGTGGTAAAGAAAAATTTTGTGTTCACATTGCAAAACTGTAAAGTCTCGCCAATTATGTTTCTTTTAGTTTTCAATGCAAAAGTACAATTAAAATAACACAACAAAATACTTGAATATTTATAAAAATGATCAGCCAGATCAATACTTACACAAAGCTTTAAAAGAATTGGGCGCCATGTACATGTTCTACGCCAGAGAGTTTTATGAAAAGGAGCACACAGATGGACCATACGAGCTTGATTTTGCAACAGAGAGCAGAGCAGAAATAGGCAGATGTGCCATTACACTTTCTTCTACTTCTTAAGTGTTCATTAACACACCAGGTTTCCAGGACTGGCCTCCCAACTTAATTGAACCAAACACTAGAAAACCCATATCAATTTTTTTTCAACACATCTGTCTTAGTTTGTATATATCATTAAAAACACAGAAAAATCACAGCTCATGACTAGAGAAAGGAATCGCTTAGGTCTCACATCCATTTTTCCTCACAGCCAGATGTCAACATCAATATTTTTACCTGCAGATGGACTTTCTGAGAATTCCTCTGTTGCCTACAGGCCTTTCAGGCTTTCAGTGGAAAACAAAAAAACAAAAAAGAAACTTTTTGGAGCCTGTCAATAAATAAAGAAACACATGTACCTGTTTTCCTCACAGTCTGAATTTAAATGCGACCACACTGTTGGGAGTCTGTTGTGTGGTTTTGGTGTGCAAGTGTGAGATGTTTCTGCAGAGAACATCTTTACGAGTCCTGCCGGCAAAACCCGGCTAACACACCATGCAGCAATCAACTCATCAGGCAGGCTGGTGTTTATAGGGAGCTGCAGAGCTTTCATTATGCCCTGGATGATTGACCTAAATGCTAGCTTCATCCTATCGAGCCCCTTTGTGTTTTCTCTTAGTTTTTCTAATTGAGAACTCTCTTGGGAAAAAAACCCTCTTGTGTAGGCTTTGTTAGCTTCACCAATCTCAAGTCAGATCGTTTTCTGTGTCTCATTCCATTTTAGAGCTCTCAGAATTCTACCATTATGACAACTTTCTCTTGTTACATTTGTGTGCAGTTACCCATGCTTTAGGTTCTTCCACTGCCTGCCTGCTCTCTAGCTGCTAGCCTGCCTCAACCATCAGACCCTGACACTCCCCAAGGACAAACTCCCAGCTCCACATCAGGACCTAAAACACACCTTCGCCAACACGTCTCAAACCCAAATGATCAGGGTACTGAATTTACCATCATCTTCCCCTGATCTGTATACATCATTTAACTCTCCTCACATTCCGCCAGAACAACCGGAGCCCCAAAGTATCTGTCTTTTTGTGCTTATGAAATTTGTGTAAATACTGTAAATAAATCTAACTTCACTCACCACTCGTCTGATACCGTAGTTCTGCATGTGGGTCAGAAAGCTTACCATAGCTATGGAATAGGTTAACTGAAAGATTTCAGTTGATTAGAAACACATTTGTGGTTTGAAGGCAAAATGTAGAACACACTGCTTTGTTGTTTGAGACAATAGGCAAGTCATAAGAAATCAGTAAAAGTATCGCAAAGACAATTGTGAAGCCGTGTAAGTATGGGTACTCTTTAGGAACATGCACAGACAAAATGGGAATGTTCAACCATTATCCTGCTTTCCAGAGAGGAACATCTTTTGGTCTGAAATTTGCTAAATCAAAAAGTCAAAAGATTTTTTAAGAAGGCTGACAGTAGTTGGTTAGACACAGTCCCACTGTAACATGTCCTTTAACTACATGGTCTGAAAGGTCGGTCAGTGAGGAATACGCATACACACAAATACAGGTTCTTCATTTTGGAGACATGTCTTAGTTTGAGGGTTGCAGCATTGTGCTGTGGGTTGGTTTTTCTGTATAGGAGGAACTTGTGCACTTCATAAAGTAGATGGCATCACAAAGACATCAGACAGGAAGTTAAAGCTTGGATGCAGATGGGTCTTCAAAATGGACAGTGACCTTAAGGATAAAGCTAATGCGTCTATTAAGTGGTTTTAGGACAACAAAGTCTATGTTTTTATGTGGCCATTGCAAAGTGCGAATCTCAAACCTATAGCTTATTGGTGGGCACATCTAAAAGAGTGTACGTGACTTTGGCACAAGACATACACTTTAAGGGTAATGTTACAAAATACTGAGGAAATGATCAACAGTTACTTTAATATACAAACATTTGTGACACATATTTAATCTTAAATTTTTTATGTATGTAAACAACATTGTTTCAACGGTGTTGATGTATCAGCCAGAGATTTTGTTCAGAGGCCATTCCATTATTCTATTAACAATTGAACTGCAATTTTTAAATTCTATTAACAATTGAACTGCAATTTTTAAATCAATGGTTATATTACAGTTATCAGTTTAATTGCAGATCTTCACTGTTAGTAAATATGCTTCAGAAATTGTAATTTTTCTGTAGAATGCATATGACTTAACTCAGAAGCTACAAGCGTGGATTGGGTTAAAAAAGGATTTAATTAAAATTATAGTTATTGGTGCCAAGCTTATCAGAGGTTGTCTTCTCCTTCCTCTGGTAATTGAGCGTGGAAGACCTTTTAAGGTCAGAGCTTCGAAAAGTCTTGATTGGACCCTAGCTAGCACATTTTGAAAGACTAATTTAATGTCCATGTTCAAAAAAGTATATTTTATTAAAATTAAATATTTATTTATAATATGAATATTATTTTTATATCATAAATTATGCACCAGATGTATTTGGTAGACTTTAAGAAGGCAAGAAATAATAATAATAATAATGATAAACCCTTATGGTGGCATTCAAACTTAATAATAAATGTCCAAAACTGTAAGATTTCGGTTTGGAAAGGTGACAGGATACTTTAAATTACTGGGTTATAGTTGAGGAACTAACACCCAATCATTAAAGCCTAATTACTGTAGAAATTAGTGGGCAGTTATAAACTGAGGTTAGGAGTCATGTTGTCTGAACTCTGGGATGTGAAAATAAATAAATACTCGACTTTACATTGAGGAAGGGGGAAAATGCAGTTATAAATGTAACCACTAGAGGCTGCTCTGTCTCCGTGTCAAAGGAACAAACTTTACTCCATGTATTATATGTGATTAACATTACGGTACTTAATGTATATGTAAAGTAGACTTGAAGAGTATATATATATATATATATCCAGCAAATGTTATAAATTACATTATAGTTGGTATGCTGCATTCAATGATATACAGATGCAGCAAAAAGCTGAATCTTAAAGGAAGCAGGGGTTTGTTTGTTTTTTAAGAATATCTTACCTGGGAGATTGATTTCGGTTTCAAAAATATTTCTCCACTCTGACAAAAAAAGCATCCAACCTCAACAGGTGCTGAAAAGTCTAGACATGACAGAGCAAGGGTCAGTTTCCCTCAAAGAGGGACGGACAGTGAAGCAACAGCTAAGAATGAGACTGTTAACAGTCTCTTACACTAAGCAATCATAGGGTAGTAAGTCCTTGGTATGATTGTGGGATTAGAACTAACAGGAAATCTGTGAACTGTATGTGTCCAGCCACGGGGTGCCAGTACAGTGCACAGAGGAGGTGTTTTTTTTTTTTAGGCTGGTTTTTTGAAGATACAAAATTGCGGCAGCATAGTAGGTACCCTGAAAAGGTGTCAGAGTGAATAAAAGATGATGTGGAAGGAGGAAGGAAATACCGCTGTGTGATGTGTGATGCAGGGAAAAGTCTTTTCATTTGACAAAAGTAATGCCAATCTTTCAGTATCAAGAGGGTTTTTTTTCTTCTTTTTTTAAACAAAAAAGTCTAGATTTTGCAAGATTCAATGTCTTTCTGACATTTAATGAAATCAAATAAATAAAAAACTATTATTCTATGAAACGTCAAAGTTAAAACTGTTATTAAAAAAAGAATGACGATTAAATTTTTTTTTCAACAAAAAAGGAGTGATTGCATAATTATTCACCTCCATTATAGTGACTGACCAAATTCAACAGAGTGCCACTAAATTTGTGCCAGGTGTCTCACAATGAGTAAAATGAAGATAATCTGTGCAGTGAATTGAGTGATTGCAGTATAAAGAAACCTGTGTTTGAAAGGTATATTCACAGTTTTCCTTGCTAACATCACATCATGAAGAGAAAAAAATATTTACCAGCAAATCTGATTTGAATCAATGGATGGACACAAAAAAAAAATCTCAAAGACACTGAACTTCCTCTGAAGTTCAGTTAAATCCATGAAATGCAGGCAACATGGCACATGTGCAAAAGCCCAAACACTTCAGATCCAAATTGACAGAAAATCATATCAGATGCTGCACGCAGTGATTAGAACACGTTGAAATGAACGTCATAAATTTGCATGCAATTCGCTCTGACCCAAGGTCTATTCTAGTCAGACTTGCGTAGAAATTTGACGGGAATGTGAGTTAGAGAGGAATAAAGCACATGAGCTTTGAAAAAATGACTGACTGAAACATTCAGATATTAACACAAACATTAGCACAGTAATATTGTGCTAATGTTTATAACACAGGCTTGCAGTTACAGTACTACATATGCAGAAAGAATTTAATGTTAGTAAACAATAAAGCACTTAAATAAATACTTCAGAAGTATTGAAAAAATAAAAAAGTAAAAAAGCATCAGGAAATGAGAAAGCCGCAGTCAGAGGAAACTTATGCCAAGACTTGATTAGAGATTTCTTTATTACAACATAGCTTCAATTCTTAGAGGATTGTTGACATTTTTTTTCTGCACACCTTTCAATCAACTTCAGCCAAAGTCATTTAAACTCCTGGATTTTATTTAATTTTTTTGGATTCCCGCTGTAGATTACTGTAGATGCCACATTTAGGATCATTATCTTGTTCCAGTTTGGGTAAAGCTGTAGCACTGGAAAAGATGGCCTCAGTCTGACCTTGGTGTGAAATTACTAGGAGATGCACTCCTAGAAAGATAAGCAGCTAGCAGTGATGCACTGAATTTGTGAATCATTTTCCTCAATTAAAGATTAATTCAGACTGTATGGAAATCTCCTCATAGCTCTTCAGAGATTGCTTGGCAGTAGCAGTTGTTTCAATAAGATCATTGCTGTTTTCATTCCAATTTGACAATCATGTTTCATAGCAGCAATATGCAAAAACTCATGTTTTAATAGAGGTGATTACACTTGTGTATGATTAATAACTCAGAGGTTTAATTATTCAGGATCCAAGTGACACTTTAACCCACAAATTGTTCAGAAGCAGCAGATGAACTCAAACTTTGTATTTTGGCTCTATCTTTTACTTGACCAATAATCACAATTTGGTCTGTGTTTTTGTAAGCTTGTGGTACGACTAAAGTAATATTAAAAATAATGTGTTGTATCATCAGACATCTGAATTAAAACATTTAGTGTCCAATGTAGCAACATATATCATTCCAACCTGGTTTTTCATGTAAATATTATTATTCCCTAATTTATGTCTTGAATTATGTTTTGAAATTTCTGCCACACATGCCCATGAGAGCCATCCACCAATTTGTTGAAATGCATAATCAAAGATTCATAAGAGCTGGCTGTAATATTTCTTATCTGAATAAATTCTGGAGGCAACAGGGGCCAGACAGAGGGCCTCATAACAGAGATTAGACACCTAGTGTCACCATTGGCAACAGGAATGAAGGAAAAAATTGAAAGTTATTAAAGGGTAGCGTGAGCAGGAAGGATAATTAGCAGTTTAAAAAAAAATTAGCAAATGAGTTTACTTTGAGACTCACATTACCATCTGTCATTACAGCTGCAGCCCTCGCTCAGTTGACAAATGATTCCTCTGAGAGGATCTGGTGACTTGTCAAGGCCAGCATTGATTAGGCTACGGAGTTAATGCTATGAATGAAACAGTCTCTAATGGAGCTGCAGAGTTTGTTTTGACGGACAATGTGCATGACTTGCAAAGCAATTGCTAATGTTTGGGGACAAGTTGAGTCAGATGACAGGGAGAAGTGTTACCAGTGTTTCAATACCAAAGCATTACATTATTCAGTGTTTTTGCCCAACTTCCTCCTCTTAACTGTCTCTGTCTCGCGCACACATATTAATCGCTCCACCTCACTTTCATTCCACTGTGTCGTGTATACAATTGAAATACAATGTGAGCATGCTTGTAAAAAAAAAAAAAAAAGGCTTTAATATCTCTGTTGGCCCGAGGAAATTGTGGAAATGAACTCTGGCAGCAGCGAACATTACCATAAAGATGGCACGTGGTAATGCAGAGTAAGGGGACAGGCAGGCCTTCTAGCTGTGGGTGTGATTAGAGCTAAAGTCTTTCTACTTTTTAATGTTATCCTTACCATGGCAGTCTAATTTAAACCAGTCATTTTCATTTCTCATTGCTCATACAAAAAAAAATGTCCATAAGTTCTCCAGTTTCCTGTTCATGTGTAGTTTTCTTTCCTCTTGTATCCACTTAAACAAACAGACTCTACTAGTCCTCATCCAAATAGCTAAAAACCTGTTTCAACAGTTTGATTGGAATAATGTGAAATACAACACACGACCGGCAAAACTGAAAAAGAAGCAACCTCTTGTTTTTGTCAGCAAACAATTTAGCAGACAAAAAAACATTGATATGTCCTTATGTTCTTCTTTAATGAATAACACATGTTTCAAAATCTGTTTAACCTGAACAAAAGTGCAATGAGAAACCCACTATAGGAAGTATTTTTGCTCAAATCAAAGCCCTTGTTTCACTTGCATTCAGTTCTACTGGCCAGTTTTGCGAGGGTATGTGTGAGTGTGACTTTCCTCATTCATGTAAGGATTGTTTTCATCAAGGCCTGCTCCACATTGTATTATCTTGATAAAAAAAAGATACGCAACAGGCTTTTAGTAGTCTCATCACACTTTGTTTTCCATGTGTCTTATCATTTTGTATTTGATCAGCGGTAATAGACCAACAGTCCTTATAGTTTCTACTCCTACTTCAAGGTAATGTGACTTACATGGGGCCTGATTAAATGGTGTTGTGTTTTCTGTTACTTTGACGTAACGGTCTGAATTAAAGCTGATTTTCAGCAGTAACCATTTTAAAAGACTACTCTGTAAATTACATAAAAGTGGGGAAATTAGCTTTACAATAGCCTTGCGTACGAGAGTCAGGGTGAAATGGTCAATAAAAAACATTCATGGAGTTAAGAAGAAACTGCAAAAAAGATTAAGATATAAGATTCACACCTGTAATGTTTCATTTGAGGTGTTCTAATGTGTTTATACCACAGATAAATATTGCTAATAAGAACATTTTAGAACTTTGAATATGTTACCAATACAACAAATAATGACTACAAATAGCTTAAGCAAACCGAGAAGTCTCAGCACAAAATTACAAGATATTCACCTTTGTGGTAATGAAACAGAAACGTATCTACTCCACTGTCCTTACCAAACATGTAGCTAGAACAGATAAAGCAAATAGTTATAAAGGGGTTTTGTCTGTTTTAAAACTTAATTTATTTGTTTTTCATCCTTTGTCCAGCTTTTTTATGTAGATGTGAACATAGCAATCACAGTGGAGGGTGGATGACAACAGCTAAAGAAGACCATTTGGAGGGGGTGGTCTCAATACAGTTCAAAATGAATTGTGAGCAGGTTTTTTTTATGATGTGAATGCGACACAACCTTGATAGCTTAGACTAGTGTAAGAAACATAAAAGAAACATGTATAAATTATATGCTGCTTTAGACTGTATGTTTTAATGGAAACACTCCCCATTCCAAGTCTGTATTTTTTCCTCATTTATTCATTGTTTTACTGCTGTTTTGTATGTATTTATTTTCACATATTATGTCAGTGTTACTATGGTTTTGATGTAGTGCATTGTCAACCTCCTTCTAAGACACATCTCTACCACAGCAGGCAAATACATTTATCTTCCTAATATATTAATTTAAACCACAATTCTCACTAGAGTACCCAATTAAACAGGCAGTTTCTTTTTTGCCATTGTTATTGTGATAACTATACTGTTTGGTCATATATGTATTCTTCTATTTTAAAAGTGATACAATGCAAAAATAGATGAAAAAGTACTTAAACAGCCTGGAAGAAGAGCAACATCAAAAGTTGGAATGTTGTATCATTTGCATTTATGTTTTTATAGGGTTGCTGAGAGTATGTTGGGATAATATATGTTGGGAAATATCTGTTACCCTTTACAGTAACATTCAGACTTTTTAACCCCCTTTACCATCCTGCACTCTGTCCTTGATGACAACATAAGCAAGAGTTTTTGTTCATTTTAGTGTTACTGTATATTTTACATTGAGAACAACAGGATTTCTAAGACTTCATACATGGTTTTATTCTAAGCACTCTGAACGTATGTAAAAAAGTGAGCTAAAAAAAACATTGTTTTAGTTGCATACATTTTAAATAGATTTTTAGGGGTATAAATATGCTTGACATCGGTAAATAGGTTAACATTGTGTGGGATTATTTTATTATAAAACAATAACACATTTTTTATGCTGTAGTGTTCTTTACTAGGAAAGTCAATAAATATGGAGGGTGTTGCATCTGAATAAATGATTTCAGTGTTCTCTAAACAATACTAAAATTACTCCCTTGGTACTTCTAATTCTGGATGTGACAGCAATTTATAAATTTAAATCTATTGTAAAGTTATTCAACACCTAAAACCCTTGACATATCAGTATTTGTCCATCTTACCTTTTGAGAACAAACCCGCACAATTTGAGGTGTTTGATGCTCTACATTCTCTGTTTACTATTGGCTTGAACAAATGCAAGTGATTTAACCTGCCTTGCATACCTGTAATACAAAATTACCATAGTTAATACTATGCACCTAAATCATTAAGGTATTTTATCAGTTGTGGAAATAGATGATGATCAAAGACACAAGATTATGTTTAAAACAGGAATAAATGTGAATATCATATTCAGGTTTATTCCAGCATAAAATCTGAATATATGAAATGTATAAAGTATATCCCTGTTTCTTTTGATCTTCATTACTTGTATATCTGTCTAAAATCAGAAGTCTGCACATACATTACTTCCTCAAACCACAACCTGTATAATTAAAAGGCATGTTTATACTTGTTCTGGGTTTAGTTGCAGGATTTTGTGATGTTTTTATTAGGATATGTTACGCCTACTGGGGGTAGCACTGTTGCCATGCAGCAAGAAGGCTCTGGGTTCAATTCCACCTTTGCATGTTCTCCCTATGCTTGTGTGGGTTCTCTCTGGGTATGCTAGCTTCCTCCCACAGTCCAAAAACATGATTGTTAGACTTATTGAGCACTCTAAATTGTCCTTTGCTATTAGTGGTTACTTGTCCTGTATGTCTCTGTGTTTCCCTGTGATGGACTAGCGACCTGTCCAGGGTATACTTCTGCCTCTTGCCTGCTGTAAACTGGGGTGTGAGTGGTTATTCAGAAGCGCAAATGTTTTGCTGTAAATTCTAATTACCTAAGAAAGTATATGGTAAAGTAATTGGGAACAACAATGAAAAAATATCCAGTTACATCAGCCACATGATAAAAGTCCTCTTTCTCTGGGTTCTTGGCTGAAAAATATGACCCCCCGTTACATGCAAACACAACATGAACTGCTACTGAACTATACTGTTTAAAGTAACAGAAAATAATGCATAATTCATGACTAGCATAAGCACAGTGCTTTTGATTTGTGCAAATTTCCATTGAAACATCACCCACATCCAGTAAGGGATATTTTTTTTACTGTGAAAACACACACATTTACACAGTAATAGCAGGATAAAACGGGGGTTGCATTTTGGGCAACATTAAAACAAAAAGGACCACGTGTTTTACTTTACTTAATCAAAAAGCTAAGTATCTGTATCCATGTGACTCTTTTTTCATAGCTTTGCATTTTTGAAAAACCCATTTGCTGCAAAACTGTTATCTGTTTTACTTGTTTGGACTATCCTCATAATTATTCCCTGCAACAGTCAAAGTTTTGCTTAGCTTAGCTGTTTGATATAGTGGTTTTCCCTTTTCATTTATTTTCCTACTAATCTTTTTTAGAAAGGTTATCACTGCATTCACCATTCCTCCTGCCTTCCTTTCTCCACATTTGCCTTTGTCAGTAAAACAGCAGGTAACCAACTATAAGCCTTTCTGACATTAGGTGATATTAGGCCACAGGGTATATTGGATGCTGCTTCACTTGCATTTGTGTTATTAAACAAAATGTGGCTTTCTGGGGAATGATCAAGCTAACATTTACATATGGATGGAAGTCACACAAACAAACAATTTACCTTAAGACTGTAAACACATACTTACACTTTTTGTTGTGCTTCACTGTAAAGCCTATTGAATCTCCTACAGTAGCACCACTACAATTGGACTCAGTCTGAAGAAGGAAGTATTTCATGATGTAAAATCTGTTCCAGAGTTCAACACTGGATTTATTTAGTGTGCAGCTAGTTTAAGTTCAGCTTATATGACGACCAGAATGTCTACAGTTTTTGTCAAGGTTTTGAATTTGAACGATTTGCAGAATACGTAAAGTGTTTTCCTGGCTATAATAGACTACTTGACAATCACTTCCATATATCTCAAATTTCATGCTGAACATATTGAAATATTAAATATTTGAGAGCACTTAACTATATACTGACAATTTATAAAGATAGTCATTCAGTAACATATTATATTATACTATATTATATTATATTATATATTATATACTCCACAGTTGTCTTACAGCAAAAAAAAAAGAAAAAGGATTGGATTTGAATGCCAGCCTGGGGACTTTCTGCAGGGAGATAGCACGTCCTTCCTTTGCATGCGTAGGCTCTCAACTAGGTACTATGGCTTTCAGCCAAAAAAGTTGTTGCTGTTAAGTTAAATGTTCTGTCCAAATGTTCCTGTTTTTTGTCTTGTGTAAATCTATGTTGAGCCCTCAGGCCATGTCCCTCCCCCTTTTATATATATATATATATATATATATATATATATATATATATATATATATATGTGTATATATACATATGAATTTAAAAGTCTGAAGCATAAATCACAATTGTTTTTTTGAGCAGGTGAGTAAATAATGTCAAATGGATGTGAAACAGTTGAAGAGCAAAATACAAAAAGATATGAGTGAACACTTGTAGTTTTTCTGAAGACTATCTCCACAGAAAAGTGAGGGAAATCTTAAAAAGTATTGACTGAAAACCTGGTTAAAGTGACAAAGTAGTCCATGTAAATATTGTTGCAATATTCTAAAATAAATCTGCATGTTTTAATTAATTTGTAAAAGGCCTGTACTTTATTATAGCTTCATCAAGTTCAGAGGACCCCAAGTGCTTCACAGTACATTCGGACATTCATCTATCCACCATGCATTCACACGCTGATAAAGGGGTGCAACCACACAGCTGCCCCCAAGCAGTCTGATAGAAGCGAGGGTGCCATGTTGTATTGATGATATTGATTACTTTAAAAGGCAGCTGAAGATTTTTATTTTATTTAGACTAGCTTTAAACTATGATCATGATCTGGGCAGCCATGATTTTATGTGTTTTTTTTTATACAATTCAGGTTAGCACCCGAACATCCCTTTCAGACTGCTTCCTCTTGCATCCACCGTTAATAGTGTTAGATATGGTTACTCCTTCTTGCTGGTATGCTGACATTATCCTGCATACCGCGGCTCTTGATACATCACAAAGACTTGCTGTCTGGGTCTTAAATGCGGCAGGAAGATGTGAATCAACAATTTGTCCTCTTTTGAGCTTTTGTATGTCACCCATAATGTTTTCTGCATTGCAATATTTTGAGCAAAACTACACTCCTACCCTGCTAATTGGACCTTCACACTCTGTTCTTGCTGGTGCACTGTGCAATTGGCCACCAGGCTGGTCAAATTTAACCATGAATCAGTTTCTTTGTTTAACCCTGTATATATATATATATGTTGTGCAAATGGAATAGACAACAGGTGGAAATCTTCTGGCTGATGTTTTGGTCTCTTTTGAATGTTGGTGGTGCTTTCACACTCGTGATAGCATGAGACAGACTCTACAACCCACACGAGTGGCTCAGTTAGTGCAGCTCATCCAGGATGGCACATCAATGGGAGCTGTGGCAAGAAGGTTTGCTGTGTCTGTCAGGGTATCATCCAGAGCCTGGAGGTCCTACCAGGAGATAGGCTAGTACACCAGGAGACGCGTAGGAGGGCAACAACCCAGCAGCATGTCCGCTACCTCTACCTTTATGCAAGAAGGAAAAAGAGGAGCACTAACAGATCCTTACAAAATGACCTCCAGCAGGCCAAAAATTTCCATGCGCCAGCACGAACGGTTAGAAACCGACTCCATGAGGATGGTATGAGGGCCCAATGTCCACAAATGGGGGCTGTGCTAACAGCCAAAAACTGTGCAGGATGCTTGGCATGTGGAAAAAAGTACCAGCACTGGCAAATTTGCCACTGGCACCCTTTGCTCTTCACAGATGAAAGCAGGTTCACACTGAGCACATGTGTTAGATGTGGCAATGTCACGTTGCAAAACAGACTGTTCACAAGTTGGCGGATGCTTTAGACAAGGTTTGGGAGGAGATCCCTTGGTAGACCATCCGCCGTCTCATCAGGAGCACGCCCAGGCATTGTAGGGGGGTTAAACTAGGGTGGTAAAACACCAATCCTCGTCTTGAGCCTCCTTTGTTCTTTGTAATAATGCGTAGTAATATTCTCCCGTGTCCCTTCCTTTAATTTTTTTCCATAACCACTAAACATTGATCATTAGCAACAACCTCAACGGCAACTTCCTGGATACAGAACCCTGACTGGTGCCTCTCCTTAATTGCTGTCTGCTCTGCAATACCTGTCCGCCTTTCTAGTCGCCAAACCATCATCTACGTCAGCCCTTCTGTGGAAGTTTTAGGTCACGTCATTAAAGGACAGCCCACAATGCCCATCAACTCCAACAGAGTAATTTTTAGTTTTCACTTTAATGTTGCCTCACTCAGACCTGATCTCACCCAGAACCATTTTTCAGTACTCTCAATTTCCCACGTTGGTGTTTCCAATACACATTATTTTACTGATTTCCTGTTTTTTCCTGAGAGCAATTTTCTGCATATAGTTAAGAAAAGTAAACTGACTCCTGACAATGATGTCTATAAAGTTTAAATTAAACTGATTTGACTTAATTTAATCTTGAGGAAAAATACCTTACTAATGACATGGATTATAATCCACAGCCTATTTACACAGGAACTGTTGTCTAATAATTTTTAATTTTCTGCATGTTAAAAAATAAAAGGTAGTTTCCCACATGAGACATGAGCCACATGATAAAATCCCATCACAATCACAATAAGATGGAATCAGATTTTTTGTTACTATATTCTTACTATTTTTAGATACTGTTTTTGTGAAAAAAAATTGTTGGCCGGGAACACACAATTTTTTAACCTGTCTGGATAAGCTGTTAGACTGAGGTACACGTTCTGATCAAGTAATAACAGCTAAAATTATGTGTTTATGATTTAGATAGGGGGTTGATAGAATAGCTGCTCATTAGACAGTTATGTTTTTGCTCTCACAGTCTACAAGCTCTCTTTAATAAGATCAGTTTTTAGATCTAAACCCCACTGTGCAAAGAATTTTACAAGTTCAAATGTCCCTGAGTGGGAGTCACAAGCAATTTATTTGGGGGTCTGTCTAATGCTTGCCTCAAACTGTTTTATGGTATTTGATGCTTAGGCAATGAGACACAGTCACAACATTTCAGCACCCTCAGTAAAACGTCTTTCTCTCTTTAGTGACTTACTGAAACTAAAAGTTGCATTTCAGCAAGTTTTTCATGTCTTAAATTTACATTCTCATGCAGTTCCTGACATATTAAATGTCTGTGCACGTAAAATAGAGATGTGAGGTGATTTATTTGACAGCAACAGAAATTTTCCCCTCAAGACTGAAAGACAACCTGCCATTCAGCTTCCACATTTTTTATACATATCTCTCCTTGGTCTGCCCATAACTCATGTTTGTGAGAATCAAGATAATGGTACTCTGTAAACAAAGACTAAATGAACATGGTAATGTGGATAAACATACAGCGTTATACACCCATACTTTTGTTCAAGTATAGTCTGCTTCTCCATTGAAAATCAGATAATTCTACTGGAATTTAGCAGATCATTTATAGTTTTCAATTGTTTATACATGCCGTACCATTATAAGGATTAACATCTGTGTTGTAACAACCTAGTTAAATGCCCCGTACTTGTGTTTCACTTTATTAAGTCCAGAGAACCCTAAAGCGCTTCACACTACATTCACCAATTTACACACAAATTCACATGGAACTATGAATAAGAATCGACTCATGGAAACCAGGCAAAACCTTTAGAAGAAGTAACAACCTCCTTGCTTGTTTCCACATAAAGAGCAAAGGTTTTGGAAATCTTTAACTGTGTTTTATAATCAAGCTCATGCTATCTAGTATGACTAAAATAAATGTATGTATGGAGGAAGAGTACAAAGGTAATGTACAAGACATTTTCTTTGTACTCTTCCTCCATATATCTATTTTATTTAATTAACATTGAACAATTATATTTTAACTTTTAATATCTAATTCAACTTGTGTTGAATTAAACAGAACTGGATTTCCAAGATGGACTGCAATAGCTTACATGTTTTGTAAAAAGAAACCACATAAGGACAGCAACTGTACAATGCTTTGCAAGACAGACTTCACTTTGAGTAGCAAAATCAATAGATCTTGTCCCAATGCACCCTAATTAATCATCACATAATAGTAATTAGAAACTTTTAACTCACATGGTTAACAGGCTGCCCAGTGAGAGTAATTTAAAATAAAATGGATTAAAAACAACTGTAAATCAGGTGTTGTATTGCATATTAAATCAGTACCTGAGAGAATGACACAAATATTACAATTCATGTAAATCCATTAAATATTTTGTTTTTAGCTGCATATATAGGGGAATGAAGTGTTAAGTAAGTGATAGGGAATATGTATACTGCTGAGACAAGTGAGGAAAGAACGGATGTGGGGCCTGCGAAATAAGAGCTACATCTGCATTTCAATGATGGTGTGAAGAAAAGTGCAGAAAATAGGAGTAAAACCAGCAAAGTGCCGCTATAAATACACAAAGTGTGAAGTGGAATCTAATGGGAGCAAGTGTTTCTAAAGACAAACCTTTTGTTCTTCTGACAAATGACACAGTGGATTTGAAAATGTTGGATAGGAACTTAAGTGAGATGACATGGCATAATACACACGTTTAATTAGCAGCACTGGGAGTCAAGTATAACACTCTTGTGTGCTTGTAGTTTGAACTAAAATGCTGAATGAAATGTGATTTTTATTATTTAACTCAAATTAATCAAATCAGTTTGTTTAAAAATGGATCATGTTCATGCCTACAAAATATCTGCTAATTGTCAAAGAATGAACTTGTATGGAATAATTTGTTATTCTTTACCATTGAAAACGACCAAAATTGGCACAGCAGATTAGTGGGTTTTATGTTTTTGGGTACTTTTAAATATACTTTATACCAAGCTGTTGTTTATTGAAAGCCACATCATCCTAGAAGTGTTTTTTACCTGTCTGAATTCAATCAGTCTTTAACTGCAAGGGAATATGCAATACAGCCATGTGTGCATCTTACAATTAGTATGGACATTTTTATAGCTTGCAGAAGCAGGTGCAAACTGCAAAGGTGTAATAAAGTGAAGAATGCAGAGATGAGAACGAGAACATGTGGTTCTCTGCAAATTACAGAACCCTCTCGGTGGACAAAATGTACCCAACATTCTTGGAAAGATAAATACCCACATCAAATGACCAATTTATAAAGCCTGGGAAATATTGGCTGAAGTGCTGTGGTTGAGTAGTCTTTTGATGCTTGGTAGATGGAAACAGCCACAGTTTGATGTAATATTCATTAAATCTATTTAAAGATATCTAACCAATATATTTACCAGACATTACCTTGGTTGTAAGGAAAAATCCTGCTTCTCTGACTATATTACTTGAAATATAACATTTTCTAGGTGTCCTTCTTTGGTATTGCAGGCACATCATCAAGAACCTTGTTGCTGCATGTCAATTTCTAAAATACTAAATGTATTCAATTCAATTAAAAAAAGACAGAAAGACAGGCAGATAGAAAGACAGACAGAAACACAGACAGGAATTTGTAAAAACCAAGTTCAGTCTTGGTTTCAGAACAAAGCTCTTTGTTTCTCTGAGGTTCATTTGACCCGGTGTGCAGAACTACAGTCTACAGGCAAGCAAAAGCACTGCGCTCCCCACTGCTTAAGGGCAAATGGATCAAGACTGTCTCTGTCCCATGGTTAAAATCTCTAAACCATGCCTTTCTTTTATCTGTCAAACTGTGCCCTGTCAGTGTATCAGAGGCTGCTCCCAAATGGTTAAACCTTGTGAAACATTATAAAACATTTGGTCTTAAGCTCTTCCAATTTTAGGCTTTAGCCATGTCAGTCATGTAAAAAAATAAAATAAGATAAATATATATATATATATATATATATATATATATATATATATGGATGTCAGAGCCCGTTTAGCTTACAGCTCTTAAGGTAATCCAAACAAGAAATTCCCATTCCAGCTCTCAAAGCCATTTAGAAACAATGCATTTCTTTTTATTCTCCGTTAAGTGCTTGAAATCTATTTAATGCATTAATAAGCTTATTGGGGTTAGTGTCAAACTCTTATTCGGAAAGCAGCTCGTTTTGTGGTAAAGTACATAGTTTAACTACAGTACATAGCAATACATTTAAAGTCAAAGTCGGAAGTTATTTAGCAATACAATTAAAAATAAATAAACAGAACTAAGTTTCTAAGTATGAATTGAGTCATTAGAAGAAACACTTTTAGGAAATGTTTTAAAGGCTGGATTCAATAAAACGCTAAATTACTGGACCAACGTGCATGGAGGACGCAGCCAAGATAAAAACCTGAAACTAAACTCCAGGATCAAGTTTAAAATTTCAACATGAGTGGAACATGAGGAAATAGGCTAGTGTTATAGCACATTCTAATACTAACTGTTTAATTCATGTTTAAGTATGTTTGAATTTGAATTAAAGTTGTTTTTTTTTACTCATAAGCAAACTGAAACGTTTCACTGCACTTCCCTTAAATATTTAATCTTTGATACATCTTCAAATTTAATAGTATGTCAGCATGCCTGACATACTATTACATACTATTTGAAAAAATTTTGGATTCCTAAAAACATCATCAATTGTTAAAGAGCAGGTCAGACTTAGTTTTGCGTGATTTACTGCATTAATGTAGTGTAGAACTGTTTTAAGTACCCTATATTGCTTTATAGGAGCCTTCAGGTCATCTGCTTTGTTGGTTTGGTGTCTGCCATCTCATTATTCCATTGATTCTATATGGGGTTTTAGATCAGGTTTGTTAGCTAATAAACCACAGTATGATCATTGTCATAAAACAAAGTTGTAATACTTTTGGCAATGGTCAAGCCCAGCTATTAAAAAAGCCCAAGATCAGCATACAGCCTGTGCGCAGAAGGAAGCTTTTATAGTTGCAACATTTCCACGTAATTACCGTATTAACGTCAGTCTTTATAATAACAGAGCAATTATACACAACATCTTAAACTTTTCTTTTCTCTGAATAAAAATACTTTTCACCACCAAGTAACAGTGTAGTGCGTCCTCCCATCATGACAGGTAATGTTTTGATAGATCATGTTCTGAATACACCTGTAAATGGTCTCTACTGTAGCACTGACTACCGCCATGGTCCATGCTCAATGAATATACTAATTACCACCAGAAACCTTGCCTCACAAAACTCACAAAGCAGCAGTTACACCTTTTGCTAGTGGACCTATTTCTACCAGACATTTTCCTTACAGTCACCTGTCCATTATTATGCTGAAAAATAGCAATCTCAAAACTGCCCCCTTCTTCACAGATCACCATTCGTGGCTTACCTTCTCTGTTAAGGATCGTCTGGGTATGCATGCATGGCTGCTTTCAATGAGGCTGTCTAACCAACTAGTCCAAAACATATAGTTTGTGTTGCGAAATCCATTTTAATGTAATATTGTAATCTTCTGAGTGATATTTCTCTAACCCGTAATAAAGGAAATTACTAAAATGTCATTGCTTTAGTATACCATTTATAAATACAAATCATTCTTTACATCTTAAATATAATGCCTGGAGTTAAATAAAACTAAATGTTGTATCATAACCCACTACTAAACACACACCCATATATATATATATATATATATATATATATATATATATATATATATATATATATATATATATATATATATATATACACACACTTTTTATTGTCTGATTACAATATATCTACAGCAGTAAAAAATGGTATCAGCTATTATAGCTATTATTTTTTGTTAGCCAAGCTGAGAGACTGTGACCCTCAAGGCACAACTGATGAAAAGATGAACATGATAGGACATGAAAGAAATAGGGTTATACAAAACCTGTGTGTGTATGTGTTTTAGTGAAAAGAAACAGACAGCATGCAGTGAGTAAAAAAAAACACACAAAAATAACACAACAAATGTGAGATATAGTTTGAGCAGATTTGTCTGTTTGCATTGCATTAATGAATACATAGACCCTCATCATCTTTCTGTAATATGCTTTGCATTACAGACAGCATGTGACTTATCACAGCACGCCAGATCCTCAGAAGGCTACCGGTTTGAGGAGAACTGCCAAGGGATAAATCTCAATCCTCACTCAGCCATCACTCTCTCTTAAACACCTCACTCTGTATGCCAAAAAAAAAAGAATGATACACACACATCTGTGCAAACAGACAGCAGATCAACAAGAAATCCAGAAGAGTGACTCTCTTTGCTTCTTAAATAAGGTCGGTAGCAAGAGAAAACTTTTCTTCACACAATAGGAATCAGAAGAATAACATATTTTTAAAGATTTCTTACAAATTTCTAATAAATAAAACAAAATTAGGAATTATTGGAATTGAAGTGAATATATTTTGAAACAAAAAATCAAGAATGAACTCTTTGTGTTTGTACTATATGTGTATTTAAACAAAAATTACCGGAAGGTCATTTGGAATATCTGTCCCAAGTTGACTTGTTGCGTTTTGTTGTTGTATCCATGCAGCATCTCACCAAACAAAGTGTCATTGAACTGGACATCCTGCCTTGGGCATTTTGGTCCCTCGCAGTTCTCTGACTGCAGGAGGCAGGAGCGCCCGTCTCCTGCCAATTTGTACTCCTGCACGCACCTGCAGATGAGGCACAAGCTGTCAGCGCACTGCAAGATGTCTGAGCATATACCCAAACAAGGTGAAAGGTCTTCTTCACGGAAAACTGTTTCAGGTGATCTAAATGAAAGATGGATGGCAGGAATGCATAAATGTGCATATTTATATAAGTTGTGTGTGTGGTGATATTGTGTTGAATTATGTCTCGTATATATCTATTATCTTCCATTGGCATCTTCAAGATGCCAATGGTTTTGTAAAGTGAGGCATCCACAAAGCTTGATGCTTTTACTTGCTTTTAGATTAAAGATTAAATCAGCTTTATTTGCCAGGTACATACAGGACATACTAGGAATTTGTTTTGGTGTAATTACACCGAGGCAGCCATTTGTGGCGCCAGGTAGGCAGTAGCGCAAAGGGTCTTGTCTAAGGACCCACACTGGATGCTGTGGTGTATTCTGCCATGGGCTGGATTTGAACCCATGACCTTTCCAATTGGAAGTCAGACAACATACCACTTGAGCTATCCAGACGCTTTTAGAGTGGTACTCTAAAACTAAGTTTGCAAGCTTCCCTCTTTTCCTTCAGAAAATTATGTTCAAAGACTTTGTTTTGGTTTCATCTGACCACAGTAAAGGTCTTCAAAAGTTCTATTTTGCCCTCAGAAATTTAATGTTACATTTGGTGTAATGGATTCCTCCTTTCAGCCCATTTCCAGACAGTATTTGTATCACTGTACGTAACCAACTCAGCCATCACCTTCACAATAGGTTTTGCGGTTGTTTGATACACACCACAATATGGCACATTCAGGAATCCCTAAATTGGGACAGGGATGAACCAGATTTGTTGAAGTCCACCATTTTGTCGCTCACATATTGGCTTATTTCTTGGATTCCACCACAATTTCAAACCAGTTTGTTGCCCTAAAACATATGAACTGGTGTTGCTCTCTTAAATTAAACACTGAAGTAAAAAAAAAAATTGTATTTACGTATTTTTAACTTATCTAAAACAAAAAATATTCAGTCATGATTCAATATAAGAAAATAAAAAAAGTAACTAGAAGACCATAAATAAAAATATATAAATTTTTATTTGAAGGTGAAAGGTAATTATACCAACCAAAATGTTACATTGTGCACAAGCCACATATGTTTTATTAGTTGTTTTTTTCTTTACTTCTGAATGGGTATCAGTCTGATGAACAATTTTAATTAAAACCTTGCCTTTAAAACTTAATTACGAAGGAACTAATGTTCCCTTCTAGCAGACGCCATTCAGATAAAGCCATGCAAAATAGTTGCATATAACCTCTTGCTTTGATAAGCCTTAAGAAGTAAAGCAATAGCCGTAAGGTGGTAATTAAATCTGCTTGATTGACCACCTATGAAAAAGCAAGTGATTCTAAGTTAGCTGGTCTATAAAATGTCATACCATTGTGAAATATGAGAGAGATCAAAATGATTTTAAAGAGAAATGTTTTGCTTAATATTGTAGATTTTTCTTGTGTATCTGTGTCCACATAGCCTGTACATACCGTGGTGTAGATTCTACTTACACCTTATTATTTACTGCAATGTACCACTGGGCACATCTTACACAACTCCAAGCAGGTAAAACGCCTCTGCTGTGCTACTGCTTTTCAGTTTGCGGAGGGTTTTGATATAATTTCCAATTTCATGTCCCTCAATGTCTCTACGTGTAGGAATTTCAATGAGAGCTTTGTTGGAAATTCACCACAATTCAGACAAGGTCAGTCATCTCGTGCTCATAGATCCCATAACAGTAAAAATTATAAGAAGGCAAGTCTGACTTTTCATTTCTTGGAAAAGCTTTCATGAGAAATCATGTATTTTCTAAAATACTTCATCACCACAACACCTGGTTTAAAAAAAAAAGTTAAATCAGAACAAACCAAGAAAAAAATAGCGGTGATGTCTGGTCAGTCAGATGAACCCAAAGAAGAGATGTTTAGCCCTAATGCATTGTAACATGTTTGAGGAAATGCAAACACCTCATACCAGTTAGTAAAATGGCATGAGGTAATAAGGCGATGATCATTTGGACTGACTTTTGAGTCTGCACAACTAGTAGCCACTGATTTAACCCTGAACCTCTCAGTGGAATTACATTGCAGGATTACAGAGTTAAAGATGGGTCTGTGTCTAAAAAGCAGCATTTGGGTTAATCAAATGCATCAATCATAAAAGTATTTTTGTAGTCAACTCACATGCCAGACCTCAGGCAGATTGAAATGCAGCAGCAACACCATAAAAAACCAGTGTATCAATGAATTTCTGCAAACATCATTGTATTAAAGCAATGTTGTAAAAAAATTACTCCACAGAGATGATGTTGTGAGACTTATGAAACCCTGCTGAAGATGACTACTTCTCAAATATGTTGCTAAGCGTAGTTTTAAAGCTGTTGAATTCCAGAGTGGTGTTTGAAGCATGGGATCTTTCTTTCAATATGAATGACATTTTCTTACTAGTAAGGATTCTCACCCACAAAACATAAGAACATTGTTGGAAGTGGGGTCATCTTCGAGGGGGACAAGCTGATGTAGGCACAGCTGTTCACAGCCTCCGTTGAAGCCGTCCGTGCAGTCAACGCCTCTGGAGTAGTCATAGCAACCTGAGACATCCTTCATTGGTCTCAGCCCCTCAGGACACTGCAAGAAAAAAAGATTAGGAGAAAGAGGGAGGAGAGGTGGGAAATATATGGAGGGTTAGAGAAGGGAAAATAATAGATTAGGAACAGAGAAGACAAAACAGAGGTACCAAGGTCAGATTGTACATTTTAATCAGGACAAGGGGGCAATGACAAAGCAATGATTAATGTGAAAGGAAAGACAAAGTACAAGATCTTGAAACGTGGATTTCATTATCAAAATCCGTTAAAGTTCTTAATATAGTATACAAATATTTTAAGGTTTATTACGTGATCATGTAACACAAAACTGCAAACCGATAGGCTCTTATCGTAAACACAGCTTAGCTCTCCATTTGCTTGGACAGTTACACCACGTATACCGTGTGCTGTATTTTTCTGTGCCAGGAGCAAAACACCAAGTGTTATGTTGTACCGATAATGCTGCACACTGACGGAAGGAAAGGCAGACCAGGAAGCTTTAATGTTTACCACAGAGTGTGACCAAGGAGGGGCAATTTAGACTCAGAGAAACAAACACAGGAAAAATTGAAAACATATATCTCTTCCTCAATGTATATGTATATTCCATTGATTGTTCTTTAAAGGGACACACGAGTTCAATATTTGAACCTTGAAATTAAACTTTGTCAATGAAACGTAAGTGCATTAGCAAAATCAGGGATTACTCATGCTTCTGCTTTTAAAAAACACCACACTGGGTTTAAACACAGAGAAGTAAAAAATAAAAAAATTCAAAAAAAGAAGAAAAAAGTCTTCATAAAAAAATAACCCCTCCAATGCTCTAACTTTAGATTGGGTCATTTACAGAACAGCCTTTCATTTGTGAAGTAGTTTTTAATAAATTATGACTCCTTTAGCATAAAGAACACTAATTATCCCTGAATGCAACAAGAGTAAATAAACTTAACAAACTGGGACTCCATTAAAAACGCAGTTTTAGCTATAATAAATAACTTTACACCAAATAGACTAATTATAATTATTTGAATTGCCTCATCCATCTAGGAAGCAAACAAACAATTAGTACACTCATAAAATAGTTTGGCTCAGTTTGTATGCTAGCAAAATACTTGAAGTACACACACCATCGATAAGTATTAAAATGAAAAATCTAAATACACAGTGATGACATTGACATTTAAAAACTACAGGTCAATAAAGATTCACAAGTTCTCTGGCACAGAAATTCATTTTTTTGGATAATTTCTAAACTGTTAACTGTCCGTAATAGTACAATATTTATTTAAATTATTTGTTACTGAGGTTTAACTAAATAAATAAATTCAGAAAGTGAACCATGTTCTTGTGCTTTTAATGTAAATGTTCTTCACAGCAAGGTCTGAATTTCACAAGTCTGACTGTGCATGCATTGTATTACACTAGGTGGGATATGAGATATAAAGCAGTAGCAAACAATGATTCTGAACAATAGATGCATGCATAGACAACAAACCCATAATAAATAAGCAGTATATAACAATATAAAAAGTAGTCGGTATCGACGAAATCAAAACTGTTTCATCAAATTGCTCCCCACAACATGTGGAAAAGGTTTAATTCTGTCAAGCAAGACTGTCTTCAGAGCTTCAGGTGCTGCTGCTCTTTCTTCCTTGCAAATATTAAAAAATAACACGTCTGTAGATTTCAAATGAATGCGTTGCTCACCACATTTACTGACAGCTACTGACTCATCTGTGAAACCTTAAATTCTGAGTGCCGGCTTGGGTTTTGTCTGTGAGAATGTAATGACCCCAGTTAATGTTCTGTGTTGGTGTTGAAGTAATTCTGCAAACAAAAAAGCTAAAGCAAGCATTTCTAAAACTGCTAACAATAAAACTTTTCGGTACCATGTCTGATTAAATCATGCTTTGGATTTGTGAGACTTTCAATTTGTGATTATTGGTTGCTTTAGCTCATTGTATTAATATGTTATGGTCTTTATCAAACACCTTGTTTTGGATGTTAACATGCACAGTTTCAAATTGTCTACTACTTCAAATGTTGCCATGTTAGAACCACAAACATTATGCATTATACAGGAATTTTACATGACAGACCAAAACCAAGTTTCAGAGAACAGTTGTAATGCAGAGCAGAATTTGAGAGAAACAATAAAACCTAAGTTTTTTGTATTTATTTATTTATGCAAAATATTTTTGTTAAAATCTCAAAGAAACATCCTCATAATGTAAATGGCAGTTTTGGTGGTTTTAATATGGTTAATTTCTTATTTTACAGAGTTTCTTATTTGTCTGCATCACATACATTTGTCATTGGTTATCAGCCAATTAGATGAAAGTTTGAAAGAAACACATGGCTAATTAACGTAGCCAGGATATCACCCTTACACATGCCAGTAAAGGGTTGTTGAAAAAGAGAAACAGTTGAAAAACACTGAAGTTTTCACACTATGCATAGGAAATCTTTAAGTTTTATTTGTTTGTTTTTTTGACTAAACTAGTTTGGAGGATGCCAGTGTTCAAATTGGTCTATCTTCATCCTTTTTCATAAATTCAATTGTGCGTAATTTGAATAACTTTTGAACATAATTTTACAGCTTAGAATTTACAGTTTCGGAATCTGTAAATACTTACAAACTTTTTTTTTGTTTGTTTGTGTGTCAAGTTACAATCTGTATCCAGCGTTTTAAGTGTTGAGAACCTTAACAAACTAACCAATGTATTTAAATATCAAATACTTAAGTAAACGTGTAATTTCAGTATAAATATAGCAGATTAATGAACTAATTATTTTAAGGATTAAAAAATAAACATACAGTTTTAAATATCTAAGAAAACACAGTTGACATAGTACGGAGATTATAGTACTAAGGAGCCAATGGCTGTTTTGACTAGATAAAAGCTTAGTTGGTAGGACCTTTGACAGGACAACGGAAAATTGTCAAATTTATATTAAAAAATTGAGGCATTTATGGAAGAGAGTTAAAGCAACACTTATTAACTTTTAAACCTTTGTTGAAAGAAAGCTCTGTCATGGCCTAAGAGGGTCCATATCATTTTAACCAGACCTAACAAAAACTTTAAGGAATGTGGCAGGAGCCCTGCAACACAAAACAACTAAAACTGTGCTGACTGCTTTAGAGAGTGAGATAGATGTTTACCTCTCATCAAGAAACAGACTTTTACCATACGGTCAAAGCTAAAAAGATGGTCAATGGTCAAATCAAAACCCAAAATCCTGAACATAAATAAACATCTCCGGCAAGACTTGAACATTGTCGTCTGACACTGTTCTTTCAATCAGACCAGGTTTTAAGTATTTGTGAAAGAAAAATTGGAATACATTTTTTCAAGTTAAGTTCGCATTGTGAAAATGTGGCTCTACAAAGCTTTGAATACATGAATACCCCACACTGAAACCATTTTGAAACTGTATTCAATATTCCTATAACCTCTACATAAGGTGATGGTATATAAAACGAAATACATGAACGTTGATGGTTGCACAAAACCTGAAAAAGTCCAAGGGGATTTGCCTATTTTCCCTCAAATTTTTTTTGAGGGCAATACATGCCTGTTTGGGAATTTTGGAAGTAACCAGAGACAACAAATTAAAAGTTTGAGTTAATCTTTACCCTCTAGGTAAAGAAGTGTGTAAGGTTCAAAGTAGCATGTGGGTTTTGAATTGTGAAATCAGCTTGACTGACAGAAGGCAGCTCAAACCCAGAGGGAGCTCGTTTGAGCGGAACTATTTCATCAGGTAAGAGTTGTTGTCGTTTAGGATTACAACTTTATATGAACACTTCTGCCTTCTGGACATGGGGGACTGTGAGATGAGATAACTTACATCACTTTTACTCCCCAATGTCTGTTTTCCTACTTCATCGAGACAATAAATGCAAAGTACAGTGTGTGCTGCTGGCTGTATACTTAAAGTCTGCCAATGGGTGCAATAATTTGCCCTAAGGCCTTTAGGAATGTGCTTTATACATGAATAGGGTTTAAGAACCCTATGCATTTCTGTGTTGAACAAAGACATTACAATAAACATGTTAGACAGTGTTGTTCCATTTTTTTTGACTACTATTAATTCATATTAAGAAGTAAACAATAATACAACCTATGCTACATTATTCAAATTTCAACCACACCCAGATTTTCCTTCCAAGGTGAGAACTTGGTCATTGATGAGTGGTTGGCATAGGGCTGGTTCAGCTGTAACATGCACAAAAAAGCACATCTTTGTGGGGACCTAAATAATGTATTCAACTTTGCTTCAAACATAACTAAAGTGCCTTTAATAGTTTTTTTTTAGACTTAATATAAATCAGCATCGAGATCTTACTCTCATTACCAATACAATAAACAGAGACAAGCAGAACGATGCAGCTGTAGTGTATTCAATTGTAACCACTTCTAAATTTTTTGTACATGTAAATATCTAAAAGTACTTTTTAATTTTAATTAATAAATTTTTTTGTGAGAAAACAAGTGTAAACACAACCTGTATTTTATGAAAAAGGAATTTTACTCTATATTATATATATACTATATCTATACTATATAATATTCCATCCTTGAGCTCTATCCATCCAACTATGAAACATGAATTAATCAACTAACCGAGTTGAACAGAATGTTAAACTACATGTGTTTCAAGCATCACTTGAAACAACACTTTATACTATTAGTATAGAAGCGAAAGGAAAATGAAAAGCACAGATTTAATCTATTTTGAAGTGATTTAACAAGTTAATTGTAAAAAAGCATTAAATATGTAACTCCAAAGACAGGTGGCTTAAAAAATAAAAACCGATTTGTGGGGAATACACCTTCCAAGGTTTTATTTATATGGCAAAAAACAGCCACTAAAAGGAAATTGCATTTTACTTTAACAGTGTTCTTGTAAAGCAACATCTTGCTTGAGCTTGTAGGACACTGGAAAGATGAAAACGCATGCAAAGGGATGTCATCACTCTAATAACAGGTTTGACACAAGGACAACTGCTTTGACTCAAATGTCCAGATTTTTAGTTGACCAATGCAAATACTAGGATAAATAATAGTTTTCTATATTGCTGTGTATCAGCAGAGCTTTGCTGCTTAGTACTGAAGATTTTTTTATTGCAATTAGCCTCCTGATCAAAAGACTGCTAGATAATCAAAAATTTTATATCCTTGTTTTTTTTTTTACACAAAACAAATTAATCATAATTCAAATTAATCAGATCAAACAAAATGGAAGACTTAAGCTGTGAACTTTGTAATGAATATATGCACAACATGCATTGTGTATTCTAAACAACGCCTCCCATGTTGGATATCAGAAGGGGAAACCCTCCCATCTCAGACCCATTAACAATATTTCAAAGCTGAAATGTTACCCCTCTTGGGAGAACAAGATTGAAGTCATTCATCACAATATGGTAGAGCTGTAGAAACAGTTGTCAGTGATCCAGAATTGCTTTGTGCTACTCTAAGTTTGAATAAAAATGTCTAACGTTAGCACCATTTCAGCACATAGTCTTGTTCTGTCCACTCTTTTGTATACTGGAACACAACAGTAAAAAATGATAATGTTTTGTTTTTTGTTTGCAAAAATATATACAATTTTCTTATTATTTCAGACATATCCCACTAACGTCATAAAAATTAGTTCGGCAGTTAAAAATGTATACTCTGTATCAAAAGTACTATAAACAATGTTTGCTGCTATTTTATAGCAAGGTAAGGAAATCATAGAAAAAAAAATTAACCCTACATTTTGCTGATTCAAATGACAAATCAAACTTTTAAATTAATTTTTATTTGTGTCCCCAAAGCCTCATAAAGTTATGATAACCATATAAAGATTTCATGCTGAAAGAAAATATAGTTGCTATCACAAATTGCAGAGAATGGTAGATAAAAGCTTGAAGATAATAAGGAAAATAAATTCTGTGGAAAGATGCTGAATCTTTCACAAAACAAAGAATGTTTTGGAAACAGCAGAGCTCTACATCACACTGACAGACGAAGTGCAGAAGAAAGAGGCAGGGTATAAAATACCTATATTTGACAGCCTAATCGAATTTAGAGGTAGCTGTGATGCATGGCCTAATGCTCGGGAACTGCTCAAATGTGGTAAATTAGGTAAAACTGTTGTATTGCTTCAGAAGCAAAACCCCTACCCCTGTAAGTCTATCTACAATGGCCATCTGATATGAGAGGTTAACATGGATTTGAAATATTCAGTGATTTTACTACTGAGAAAATATAGAGAAATGTAGTAGTGTGTATCTCTTTATGCTGAACAACTATAAGCTACTGACTCCTACTACATAGTTGAGTTTAATTTGTATATTAGGCCTTTGACTTAAAATTTGGCTCGCCCTTTA
>JAVLVB010000002.1:10018561-10040484 GCA_032876305.1 Orestias chungarensis
ATATATATATATATATATATATATATATATATATATATATATATATATATATATATATATATATATATATATATATATATATATGTATAAATATATATATATTTATAAGGCTATATTAACAGAGCATTTTTTATGTTTATAATATTCCTAAAAGCATTGAGGTGGACAAAAATAGGTATTGTATGTAAATGTTTCTTTTAATTGTAACAACACCAAATACAACAAATATATTTGTCACATACTACAGTACTAAATATGACAAATATAGTTGTCGTATTTTGCATTTTACAGAACATAAATATTGAACTACTGCACTCTCTACAAAAGTGTAAGATGAACCTATTATGGTGATAAATTAACAAAGGTAACAAATTTAAAGGATACAACAATCACATAAACTCACTCACACACTCACTCATTGACCCACCCACTCACTCACACAGTCATTCAAGGTATGGATGGGGTTGGTGGGGACCAGCTTCAGTGGGTGGCCCCCAGGACAAGAAGAGCCCCCACCAACGCCGCCTCGACCGCCCCGAGCCCGCAGACCAATCTCCCCCCACCCCGGATAGCACCCAGGAAACAGGGGCGGGGTAAGACCCTTCCCCTCCCCCCTCAAGCACGAAATGTTGATGAATAGGATGCAATTAAAATGGTAGGGAAAGGGATGTGGAGGGAAGCAAGCCACAGTTCGCAGACAGTGGAGTTCCCCCTCAGCCCTCCCTAACCACAGGCCCTCAGTGTAAGGACATGCAAGGACCCGGGAGCCACGCAAAACCGGCAACGATCACCACTCTCCAGCTGCAGCACAGCCCCCGCCCCCAACCGCCCTGTGTGTGGTGTGTGATTTTGTTGTATGTGATAGTGACTAATGTGCATTTAAGAATGAGGGAGAGTGGTTCATGGAGTATGGCAAAGGACTACTTCACCCCACTCCAGAAACCACACGTCTCCGCCAAAGTGTATGGGTGAATGTTGTGGACTTGAGTCAGAGGTAAGGGGAGTAAAGTGTGTAAGACTGGATGGTCCGAAAAGGCGCCCCTTTCTCCCAATCGCCGAGAGGGGACAGTAGGGGCCAAAGTCTGCCCAACCCATGGCAGCAGTGACCGTGCCCCCAGAGCCACGACCAGTCCAGGGGACCACCCACTTATAAATCGAGAGGTGGGTGGTGGGGGGTACTCACTGCATTCACTCTGGGTGGGAATACGGGCCCAGGACCACGCACCTCCAGCCCCACCGATACCATCAAGGAAGAGTCCCACCCCCGCCCCCCAACCCAAACTCGGGCAACTCAGCGACCCAGCAAAAGACAGGCAGCTGCCATCCCGGGCCCCACAAAGGCCCCATCCACCACCGCGCAGAAGCACCACCCACAGGTCACCAATGCAGACCTCCGGACCAGATACACAGCGCACCAACCGGGAGTGTGTGATTTTATATGAATGTGGGTGGGCCTGGGTCTGTGACTGGGTGTCCTCTGCCTCCCCATGCTATTCCCGTGTGTGTGTGTGGGGGGGGAGGGGTCGTGTCCTGCCCCCTCCTCACTGCTTGCTGCTGTACTCACCTGCGGACGGACTGGGCCCTGGGGTGCAGTGCTGAGGGCACAGGGGCTGGTTTTGATCCACCCCAGCTGGCTGTCTGGGGTCGCCTATCACTCCCGTGTGTCGGACAGGCCCTCTGCTGGGCGCTGGGGGTGCTCGGGCGTTTGGGCCCTGGGTCCTGGCCTTGGTGGGCGGGACCTGGCGGGACGGGTAGGGTGCTGCTCCTGGCAACTTGATGGCTCTATTCCCCTCTGCGGTCCTCAGGGTCGGTGCATGGTGTCCCTGTGGTGGGCTCACTGTTCCCTGTGCCATTGCGTAGCGCCGGTGTCCAAGACCTTGTGCTTCCTCTGCTCGCTCTGGGCTCTGGGAGGGGGGTGGCTGTGGCCCTCTGTACCCATGACTGAGCATAATTCATGTAATACCTACATCACAATTTCTACGTGCTCACGAGCAATCACACACTATAGAGATCACAACACTTTAACTGTGCCTATCTGTTTATTAATAACACCAAGTTTGCCTCATATTTATTTATGTGTTATGTGCCACATAGATTGCTGTCTTTGCTCTGCTTTCTGCTAGTTATATCTCAACAGGTATGATTCATTGCCATTTCGCAGTTTCCCAAAGATGCTTCAGGAGCAATCTAGTATCAGCTAGTTTTTTGGTTCCTTTGTTTTGTTTGTTTGTTTTTGTTTTTTTACTTGTTTTCATTTGAATATTGGTCGGTGTATATGTTCCCTTTCCCTCTATATTCCGAGGGTGTGGGTCACCCTTTAAATGCAAACATCTTGGCTTAATCCAATGCAACCTTATCAGACGAGATGATAAAACTCAGGATAGAACTCATACATGTCAGCTTTGACAAATAAATTATATTGCAGCAGGCAAAGGAGGACAGATTTACATTTACATTTATACATTTAGCAGGTAAATGCATAAATGTAGCGACTTACAAACTTAAAACACAGCTTTTGACAGATCTGATCAGAAGTTTAAATAACTCTAGGTCTTGTTAAAATATAAGAATGTCATCCAGGTAAATATTAACAAACAGACCCACAATGTGTCAAGAAATGGGGTTTTTGGCTGGGTTCCTATGTTCATACAATTGCTTAGGTTTTTAATACAAGGGTGATTGTAGGCTGCCTCCGGGCAAATGTGCCTCCGCACAACTGCAAATTATCTACTAATCAGAGCTGCATAAGAGGTGCAGTGTATCACAATCTGACTGAGTGTTAGTTACTACTGGTAACGTTGCTTCCTCAGAGTCAGATTCCTTTTGTGCTCAACCCAGGTCAAACCTTTACCAAGAACCTCTGTGTTCAGAAGATTCATCTGTGAACGCCTGGACTCAAGATGGTGATTGATATCCTTAAACAGACAACTGGACAAGTACTAACACCTTGGAACCCACAATCCACATCCTCACATCAAATCATCTCTCCCTGGTGGTCCTCTCTCCAAAAGCAAGTAAGATCAACTCCAGCTATAATTTCTCCAGCTCAACAAACAGCTCACCTTCTCTGTCCCCTCCTTCCATTGCTTTTGGTTCCCCGCATTGTTCCTACAGTTCCAGCTCCAAAGTCTCCACCCTGTTTAATAAATGTACCTGCTGTCTGTTCTTCTGAGAGTTTCCTGTACATGTGGGTCAAGAAGCTTAACAAAAACATGACAGTATGTACCAAAGTACATTATTCACAAGTCTTGGAAAAACTGTTGAGGTATTAACAAAACAAAAAGGCATGACTGAATTCTTATGTCAAGTGGGCGTAACAAAGACAGTCTTCCATTAGTCACAGTCACTGATTTGTACAAGATGGTAGATGATCGGTTATATATAGCTTTGGTTCTCGGAATTACATGCAAGTCAAAGTTAATGAGAGAAAAGCACCAACTATTCCTAACTGTAATGTCAACGTGGTCCCTGCAGTCAATGGAGAATCTAAGAGAGCTATCCTTCTTGGCCAAAAATAAAAACCCTGCTTCAGCTCAAGATCAACTTTTACCCACTTTGAGAAATTTTTCAACAAACTTTTTTGTAGCCAGATTATTGAGCAGGAAAACCAGAACAAGCAACAAACAAATACAACAACAAACGTGTCTTAGATCAATCTATCATATCTTAGCCTGCCAATATGAGTGTTGTGTTCCTTGAGCCAAATGACACCCAAAACAATAGTTAGTTGTAGTGATTGTATTATAATAAATCATTAAGTCCTCATGATTGTTACCATCAAGGATACTGACTTTCGGTCTCTTAGTAGATGACAGATGAGCCGGCACTCCAGGATGACATCAGTGTAGGCTTGAGTCACTCTTGGGGAGAGCATACTAAAACTTTGAAGTATTGAAGCAGAGGTGGGCAGAAAGATCCAAGGTTCAGAGGAGGATTAATGATCAGGGCACAGAAACAAGGATAGACACGTGAGGCAGATTTAGACACAGACCCAAGGCAAGATAAAAGGCAGTGGTCTGGAGGTAGAAGAGTGGTCGTGATCCGGAAATCAAATCGAGTGAGAAATTCAGCAGGGTAAGGGCGACAAGGGAGAAAATTATTATTTTTTTCACTAGATAGCTTTTAACAATCTGGTGCTATCTGTCTGTTAAAAGGCAGAAAGATAGCTTGTGGACATTCAGTATATAAAGACAGATAAACAGGGGGAGTGTGAAGCTGATTGTGGAAATGGCTAGTTGGAATGACTGAACAATTAAAAGACAGGGGAATGGGGAATCTTCCCCAGATTGTGTTTTGGTTTAGGCAGAAGAGGTACTGGTGTTAATTCCTCTAAATCATTTTGAAAGGGACCTATGCTGTTAGTATGTTTATACATGTTTTTTTAGTGTTGGAGAGACTATTGGAGTATGAATCTTTATATTTTGTTGCTGTGTCAGCTAGAATTTTTTGTGTATTGGTTGGGGAGCACCTAGATGTTTTTTTTTCTTCTTTTTATTTCATCCCCAATTTCAGATTAAATTACTCTTAATAGATTTAATCTTTAATTAGCTGAGTCATTCCCAGGGTTAGCAAATCCTTCTGCTTTAATCTTATTTCTATCTAGTACAATATATTTGCAAAATCTATTTTGATCTACCCCTTAGACTAGCGAATTTTTGTACCATTTTCAATTAAAAAATTTATCTGGTTTGCAAAAAACACCTCTATTAATTCTTACAAAGTCATCTATGCAAATGTTTAGCAAAATAACTTTTAGAGGTTCTCCCACTCTGCAATGGACTGGCGACCTATCCAGGGTGCCTCTCGCCCATTGTAAACTGGAGGTAGGCAACCTCAGACCCCTGCGAGCCCACAGGGATAGGCGGGTTAGTTAATGGATAGAGGTTCTCCCACTACTCACTATAGTTAGCCTGTGATCAAAGGCAAGTAAAAATATGTAACATAAAAGTAAACCATTGATTGGTTATCTAAATAGTTTATATCTATATTTTGAAATGGTGTATTATATTTACTGCTGTGATGTCACAAATTTATTAAAGTGTTTTTCAACATCTAATGATCTGAAGATGGAGGTTCACCGCACAATAAACAAATTTATGATTTATTTCAGAGTAGCCCAATGAATTTTACCTTAAATTATCATAAAGTAGGTCAGACTGCATCAGACAGAGCTGTTCCAGCTATTTAGCATCCAAATGCAACTGAATCTTTCACCAGTGCAGGCAAAGCAAGTGCAAAGCATAGCGTGACATTAAGCATTTGAAGCATTAAACATTTGATTCTCACATGGATTTGTTGTGTTACAGTGACATGAATGTGCAGTATATAATGTGTCTCAGTGATGTGTCTCATGCTGCATGGTTTTTCAAAATATATCTGCCTTAGCTGGTGTTCAGTTTTTGTATGCTTTATCATCGAAATGCATATGCAATGCAAGCATTATTTACTTAAAGCTGCTTATTTTCTGAGTCACTGAAAAGCAAAGCAAATAATAAGAGGTGGAATAGAGGTATTTAAAATAAAGTTTCACGTTATTTGCTTCCCAGTCTGAACTTGAATCATCTTGAACTCAGTTGGATGTAAAAAGAAACATTATTTCAAAAAAATTAAAACATTTTTTTTTAAAGGATTGTCTGTAAAAACTGAAAACATGTATACTAAACACCTTTTTTATGTAGCCTAAAGACAAAACATTAAGTAGAGAAGAGATTTCACCTTTAGCCTTAGCAGATTTTACTGTTATTGTTTCTAATTCTTTATAAAGCTAAAAGCAATGCTTTTGTTCAAACTTTAAAGGTAAAAGCATGCTAATGTAGTTCTCCATGTAAAAAGGTGGCTTACAAAAAGGTTATCCAAGGCCTAAATGTATTAAACTTTAATTGGGGAATCACAAACAGTCCATATCTCTCCCAATATTTTTATCTTGCTGATAAAAAGCAAAAAGGTATAAACTAAAAATGTGCAGTTTGCACATATTGTGTAACTCACAGGAGAATAATTGATCAGAAGACATTCTTAAAGATAACAATATTGTTATATCTCTACTTATTTTTACATTTTTACTCTATCTAATGTAAACAATATTACTTACAACTCCATGTAAAAAACAGCTAGCTAATTTTATTTTTTTTCTCACTAATTAAACCACCCAGTCGGCTGTGAAAGACAGATGCTTGTACTGAGTCAGGTTCTGCTGGAGATTTAATGCTTAAAAAGCCAAATGGTATAAACAGAAAATTTGCAAATATTGTGTAAACTGTAGGCAAAAAAAAACAAAAACCATATATTAACTTTGCCTAAGAGTGTTATGAATTACTTAACAATATTTACCAATTAACAGGACAATGTTTGGCTTCTCATCTTTACATGGCACATTTACCTGGCACATTCATTAAATGCTTTCTTCATATCTCTGTTTTTTAGTGGTGACTGCAGATAAAAGCTTTATGATGTAAGTACTCTTAACATCACTTTGTTGCCATAGGTATTTTGAAGTGTAATATGATCTGTTTTGGGGTCAATATATCTAATAATTTTAAGTATAACTGAGCTAGACTAAACTATTTTAAATAATTTCTGCTGCTTACTCCTATTACCACTGAATTGTTGGAACCCATATTATCACTCTACAAAAATATTTGTTTCCTTATCTAGATCATCTTTAAATTCTTATTAAAGAAACTCTTAAACAAAAATATAATAAACATCACAAAATTCTTGTCATCCATCTATTTGCTTCAAACTATATATGTACTAAAAGCAATAGCAGGAGTCATGATGCTCAGTTGTCAGAAATATAGAACCATAGGGACATTCACGGGAAGGGTAGTGTAGGGATTAGGAGACACGGGGTAGTATAACATGTTAATTGTGTGGGAACAGTATTTTACCTCCCTACTGACTCTTTATGCAAGGCAGACAATGCAAAGCAGACATTTTCCACATCAGTCCATTCTTTGTTTCTGCAAAGAAAACTGAACCACTGCTGGATAGATTGTAAAAAAAATGACAAAGATTATCCTACGTTTCCTGAATCATCAACAGTTTGAAAATTATTGGTGCAATTTGTTGTTTCAAGTTAAAGAACACATCTTTTCAAATTTACAACAAAACACCTACCAAAAAATCTCTTAAATGACTTGCAAACTTTTTAAATATAGTCTGTGGGATTTTATTCAAGTTAATACTAATGCTAAATACATCAATTAGCTACAGAGAAATGAAATCAGACTTAACCACTGAAATTAACTGTCAAATTTTAGCTGTAAGTATTGCAAGAGGTTTCACATGATTTGTCATCAAAATTATACCAGTTCCCTGCTGAACTGAGTGTACAAGGTCAACAAAAATCCACCCAGACTTCTACTGTCATACAAAATCCATATCTGTGAACTGATATCTACTCCCGCAGGAAGGATTGCATCTGTGGTTGCTGGTGCAAGAAGCCACGGCAAAGAAATTTCTTGATTTCATTCCAGAGTCCAGAGAAAAAGGCCTCTTGTTTTTAAGAATAAAAAAAAAATATTTCAAACCTTGTCAAAGATCTTACCAGAACATAATAAAAAACTAAGTGTCGATATTAAAAAGTGTGTTTGAGTCAGCACTGAACACACATTTTGGCATTGTTGTGGTAGTATCTTGATGATTGGCTGGTTTAGAAATCAATTATGGGCAAAAGAGCAGAACTTGGTCTTTTGGCTGTATTTTCTAGTCCTAATATGGATATTTATGTGTTTATTTGCTAACTAGGTGAACAAAAAGCTAGCATTTATCTCTCAAATAATTATAACGGTTCCATTTCAAACTTAAATAAAAATAGAAACATATAGAATAAAACCCATTATTTTATAGTTAATTCCTTATTTGTGCCTCATTGTTCAATTTACCCTCTGGAATTTTCCCTGATTCTAATTCAATGCTGCAGCGAAGAAGGTAGAACTTTTTACATTTTATCTCTTCTAACTTTGGGGACTATTGTTTTGTGAGCTATATGTTTTCTTCCCGCTCAGCCTTTTGTCTAAACCATTTTTGCATGCAAAACATTTTTTGTTTTTGCAGGTGTGCAGTTTACTGAAGCCCAAGAGGTTAAAGGTTTGACTCGGACCAGCTTAAAAAAGGTAAAATCTGCGTTCCTGTTTTGTTGGCTGTTTATACAACAAAACAGTTGTTCTGCCCAAAAGGCATGTGGCCCTCCCCGGGACAGTACCAGATGGCCAGTTTGGCCCTGCTGGTGGGGATAATGTAAACACCTGTGTGGAAAAAAAAAAGAAGAAAACTTTAAAAATGTTTTACTAAGAGAGCAAAGTTTTTAAGCAAAGCAGCAAAGAAAATAATTATTTTAAGGTGACTCTTGGAATATATCTAAGCCTTTATCATAAATATGAAACTGCTACAGCCCAGCGACATAATAAAAACTACCCGGTCACAAATGTCTTTTAGCAGGTAGGTGAATCCTTAAGCACTAACGTACTCTAGAGAAATGGTTTAATGACCTCCAGCATACAGTAAAGATAGATCTGCACTAAGCATCCAAAGGGACAGGCCATAACGAGGCAGATCCTTCAGCATGCTCTCTGCAATGCAAAACAAAGTTTTTATTGGACATTCAAATGATTGCAATTGTTTGTTTTCTTTTATTTCCTTTTACCAACACAGTCTGCAATGTATACAATATTGCTTACAACTCTAGCAACTCTTCAACCCTGAGTTTAGTGGGGTGGATTGCCTCTTGTACTGAGCAAGGTTCTGCTAGATGTATCTTTGAATTAAAGATGAGTTGATTCACTCCACTGTTGCCACATTTATGCTCAGTATGAGGGGGTGCTGTAAAGTCAATTACAAATGCTACTGTTTGAGTAATGAACTGCAAGTCAATGACTTGATGCAAACTATAGGTTGTCCCTAGTCATAAAGCCTTTTAAACTAATCTTACCATTTAACCGGAATACATTGTTTTATAACTACAATCTGAAATGTCTTTAATTGGGACTATGTACGTAAACTGAGTTGAATGGAATGCATAAAATCCTCGGCTTTTTAAAAACACTTTATGCATCTTGCTGAACTCAGATGTCAAAAGAATAAACTGACACGTTTTGTCGCAGCACAAGAGGAAAGGGACAGGAGGCAAAAAAGAATAAACAATGTCAGCTGAACTTCAGCATTGGCTTTGACTTGAATTCAATTTATTGTAAATACATATCAACTGTTTAAAGAACAGCAGTGAGCCCTAGGGAACTAGTCTTGATAATGGATTTTCGGTCGTCAGCGCCATGCCTGTGCCCTCTGTTCACGTGTCTGACAAGAGTGTTTGAAATACCCTTGTTAAAATCAACAACAAAAAAGAGCAATGTAATGAATATAGAAAAAATACTGTTCCACTGTGTATGTTACTTATTGTGGTAATCTTTATTTCTAAATGTCGAAAACATGTTTCATGCATACAATGATCATACTTTCACAGAAAGTAAAATGAATTGTTTTCAATTGCAAATCCAATTCCATATTTTTCCACCCGTGATGAATCAGCACCTCTAAATCTGAGCTGAGTCAAAAGGATCTAAATTTCTATCCCTATTTAAGAGCATAAGCTCTGGGTAGTGACAGAAAAAGATCTCTGATACAAGCAGCTCAATTTGGTTTCCTACGCATAGTTTCTGGGTTCTCTCTTAGAGAAAGGGCTGGAAGCACAGTTAACCAGGAGGGTCTCAAAATAAAACTTCTGCTCCTCCACATTAAGAGGAGCCAGTTGAGGTGGCTTGGGCCTCTGGTAAGGTTCCTCATGCCAGACTATGTTTCTCTGCTAGCCTGGAAGAGACCTTGGGATTTCCTCAAAGTAGCCGGCCAATGAGGCTAGGGATTTTGACTTCTGCTGAAGCTGCTGCCTCCACGAACAGACCCCAGATAACCATAAATAAATAAATGGATGGGTGGATTATTATTAATATTGTATGGTTTTTTTGACATCAGGGATTATTTAAATACGTTTTAGGTTTTAAAAACCAGAATCTACAGTAGTCCAGCTTCCTCACATAGTTCAAAAACATGACTGTTAGGCTAATTGAGTATTCTAAATTGTCCTTCGACCATGCAACAATCCTTGCAATTTACTGGTGTGAACAAAAAGCTGAAAAAAAACTACTTTATAGAAAGTGTAAGAGATTAGGAAAACAAGAAAGGGAGCCGGTTATACCTCTTAAACCTGTTTGTTCCTCATAAATGATGAATATAAATGTACCATTATTGATTAATCGTCACAGTGAGCCAGTAGGGAGGGAGTTTATTTGGTAGGGTTAAAAACATATGTGAATCATTCACTAAAGGTGTCAGTATGAGTCAATCTGTTTTTTAATCTTTTTTATTTATTTATTATATTTTGGAACCAAAAGTTCTAATTATATAAAGCTGAGTAACTTATGTAATTGTAGTAATAAGAACTTTTATATTTTTTTTTTCTAATGAAGAATAGTAATAACACAGAAACAAAAAAGCCTCTTCAGATATTTATTTTTGGTTGCAACAAACAACTAGAACACTAATCGATTTACAGCCGCATTTAAGCGGCTGACAAAGCTGTTAATGACTCAGAGAACTGTCCTCCAGTTACTACTATGGCTCATCAATTTAATTACTTTACAATCTAGGCAGCCCCTGCAGTGTCCAAATCCTAAGGTTTCCAGTCACCCTGTATTTCAAAACTGCCAGGTTTGAATCTTTATATGGAATTTAGTTTGCAGTTTAACATTTTTACATTTAAAGTCAAACTTTTACATAATGAACGTAGTATCATTATGGTATTTAAAACTGTATTTGAAAATCTGGAAAAAAGCATGTATTTGGTTTTATTAGCATTTAAAATCAAATTGAGTTTATATAGAGTGGCCTGTAAGATGCTAAAAGAATGTAGAAGTTTTTCTAAAGCAGCGTGTGCAGAATCAAGAGGAGGTCAGCTTCCTGACACACTGGTGCCAGGAATACAAACCTCTATCTAAACGTCAACAAGACCAAGGAGCTGATTGTGGACTTCAGGAAACAGGAGACAGCGCACGCCCCCATCAACATCAACGGAGCCACGGCGGAGAGGGTCAGCAGCTTCAGGTTCCTCGGGGTCCACATCACTGAGGATCTCAAATGGAAAGAACACACCACACGGGTGGTAAAGAAGATCCAACAACGCCTCCATTTCCTAAGACGGCTCAAGAGGTTTGGCATGAGTTCCCGTATCCTCAAGACATTTTACACGTGCACTGTGGAAAGTGTACTGACAGGCTGCGTCACCGCCTGGTACGGGAGCTGTACTGCTCTGGAACGGAAAGCCCTGCAGAGGGTCGTACGGACAGCCCAGCATATCACCAGGGTTCAACTGCCAAACCTCCAAGATCTTTACACCAGCCGCTGCATGAGGAAGACCAGGAGGTTTGTAAAGGATTCCACCCACCCAAGCCAATGCCTGTTTTTACAGCTGCCGAGCGGCAGGAGGTACAGGAGCATCAGGACTAGAATCAGCCGGTTCCGAGACAGCTTCTTCCCCCGAGCCATCAGACTGCTGAACAGCAATGGACAAGCACACCCCTCATAATCAACATAGTGACCCCCCCCCCACCATATACCCCCCATACAACCCATTCTGCACTCTGCACTTTAACATGTGTAATGCATATCTTGCACAATAACTGTACATCTCGGACTACTACTCTAATTGTATTTTACATATTTATATTCATTAACTTTCATAATTTTGTACATCTGCACATAAAGATCCTGTGGGATATCTGTATATATTAAACCAATGGTGCTAGTTTTAATGTAAGTTTTACTGTAAGTTTTATATGTATATTTTTGTATTTAATGTGTATTGCACCTGTGAGGGACTGAGCACATAAACATTTCACTCACCTTTCACAACTGTGTTAATGTGACGTGAGAATAAAGTGATTTGATTTGAAAGCAAAAAGAAATGTTACATCAAATTTAACATTGTCCACAATTCCCAAAATCAAAAAAATGACAGGATTATAAACTGATTTTTTACAAAAACGTCATATTCATGCATATTTTTAAGACATTAAAAACAGCTGAGTCTATGTATAATGATTAATAGACAAAAAGCTGGTTCTATAAGCAGAATATGAAATTGTAATAGAAAATAATGTAACTTTGAAAGAAATTTTAAAGATATCATTGGTTTGTTTTAAGGGAAAGTCATGTTTTACAACAATACACATTGTTGCATTTTGTATCTATTATGCATTTAAAAAATTAAGTTTTGAAAAAACTTTTTGCTGGATTTCAACTATTCTTATTCTGAATTCATACCTCAAAGAGATATTTACAACATACTTAGGAGATCCAACCTGGTAAGTTTTGTCATGCTATTACTTAGTGCATTTAACAGTTATGGCTATAGACGCATTTTTTAGACACATTTTTAGCTTTATATGATGACAGAATATTAACAGTATTTTGTATTTCTTGCCAGACTATTGAAAGGCATTTAAATATATGCCATGACCTTCTCTTATTTTGCCAATTTTCTACAAACCTAAATGCATTTTATTACAAGTTGATGTAATTTGTAACTTGCGAGTCCATCATCGGGCAACATAGAGACACAGAACCATGCACATATACTCATACCTAACCGTAACCTAGTAATACAGAAACAAATTAACTTGTCATGTTTTGGACTTCATGAGGAAGCATATGCACAGGATAAAACTCACAACACAATGCAGAAAGGCCGCAGTGAAGCCCCACAAAGTAGCGCATAATTGCATTTATGGAGATAACCAGATAGTGTTTTTGAGGAAATATGACCACATTAGTCCAGTGCTCAAGTGTCTGCACTGGCTTCCTGTCACTCAAAGAATAGACTTTAAAACAGCATTGCTTGTGTACAAATCTCTTCATGGTTTAGTCCCAAAGTACATATCTGGCATGTAAGAGCCATATGAACCAGCCCGGACTCTGAGAACCTCAGGTGTTGGCCTCCTGCTGATGCCCAGAGTAATGACCAAATAAGGGGATGCTTCATTCCAGTTTTATCCTCCTAAAATCTGGAACAGTCTTCCTGAAGAGGTGAGACAGGTTTAAAGTCTGGCGATGTTTAACTCCAGGCTGAAAACAGCCTTGTTTAACTATATATATAGCAACTGAGAAAACTATTAATATTATTATCATTATTATTATTTTTATTTTATTTTTATTTATTTTTAAATTCAAAGTTGATTTTATTGTTCCATTTTCTGCTCTGTTTTCCTTATTTAAAGCACTTTGAATTGTGTTGTACACAAAAATGTGCTACAAAAATAAACTTGCCTTGCCATTGCAGCAAGAATAAAGAAACTGCCATTCAAAGGTTGTAGTAACCGCCCGGTAAAATCAACCTCAAACTATGGTGTTTAGATTCTTTACTTACCAGTGAGGCTTGGGCTGGAGAACTCAACTGAAACTGAAGCCATCGCCTGAGCTTCTATATATGCCGCTTATACTTGATGGACCACTTACATTCACCCAAATAATACTGAAGTTTCATTCCCAAATGGTAAGGTTTTCTTTATTAAGAAAAAACAAACAACAGAACGAGACTGTGTTGTGATAGAAAAGAAAGACGTCTGGTCATGGCATCTAAAATGTCAGACATGCTTTAAAGACTTGACAAAATTTCACTTTATAAAAAAATAAAATAAAACTTTAAAGCCATTAACAGACATTTTTAGAAATGGTATTTTATACAGCAATATAAGAGACTGCGTAGATAAAACCTTAACTGTTCTTTCAACTAATTCACCCTCTTGTTCAGCCCTGTTCATTAGTTTATGTGTAAGGACATGTGTTCGTAGATTGGGACTTATGAAATACCAGCAGTCATTGAGTGAGAATCAGGGTTCGTGGATTGCATGGTGCTCTGTAAAATATAAAATAGTAGAATATATTTTTATAACCTCTCCCTAACTTAATACCTGACGTTTCCCATGTGTTCTGTTCTCTTCATGGTGTGGTTTGTTTTCTAATAAAACTCTGAGCCCTTTATAGAACAACTGTATTAAACTTAGATTGAATCTTTATCAAATGATCAGAAAATTAGGTGACTATTGTGAAATTGTATTTTAAAGTAGATACTTTTAAGTAGCATGTGGTTAAAAAGGGCTTTAAACATATCTACATCACACCTTTCAGATTTTTACATAATTTTCCATGAGGTAATCCTTCATCACAATGATGCACTACTATTATCACGTAAAGGTCTAATAAAGTAGTACATTAACATCAGCAAGTTAGACTAAAATAAAATCTTTAATTTTCAAGGGGTATAAATATTCTTAAAAGCAGTGCCTTTAATTTGAAATATTCTAATGTGAACATTCATACCCAATATCCCCCCAAAATGCATTAAAATTATTCTATAGTACTTGAAAATAACACTTAATAGTATGCCTTTGTTCTTAAATTTTAGCATTTTAACCAAAAGCCCTAAGCACCTCACAGCAGGAAATGTGGTCTCAAATCCAGAAGATATCCACACTAAGATGAACCAGTTGTGGTGGATTTAAAATTTAACAGGGAGGCCCGCTGGGCACCTCCATTTACTGGTCTTATTATCATGCCGGGTCTTGCTGAAGGGATTATACCAGAGCTTGCCAGAGAGCGGCTGAGGATTTTACAAGGGGGTAATCGAGAACGTTGCAAAAGACCAAGAGGCCTTGAAATTTCTGTTTTATACATGCGACCTGAACTCTTAAATTTCTAAAGTTTCTGCTGAGACATTAGCTTCAACCTTGAAGGTGATGGGGGAGTACTGATGTCGATAAATATTTACACAGCTACTCCAAATCCCATGAATTGGAAAACCCTCAACCAAAAATATTTGGTGTGCTATGAATGCCATGAACAGGCACCACCAGCAACTCAGTGAGATTTGGGCATAAATCTAAAACTAAACAGAAAGTGAAGCAAACAGACATGAAATCCTTTTTAAGTATGGACAAATGCTAAAAAATGTTGTAAACAGAGACATGAGCTCACCATACATCCAGATGAGTCCATCTGTCGATCAGATACACATTTGAAATTCTTTTTGCAGCCACCATTGTCCTTGGAACAGTCACGGACAGGCCCAAATGATGCCAACAGGTCCTGTATTGACTCAAAATACGTGGACATCAAGGCCTCTTCCCTGAAATTAAAAAATAAAAACAAGGTTGAACTGAGAAAGTATGGAACCTTTAACATATGCTTTTACAAAGCAAATTCAGATATAAAAGCACAGGTAATTTCTAATTAAATCTACTTTATAGGCAGTTGAGAATAATCCTGTACCACCTGCAAAGCAATCTTACAAAATCTTTTGTTCTGTTCCACTGCAATTAGACAAGCATTCATGTTTGGCTATTTTTTGACAAAGAGGTAGAATGTTTTTAGTCGTTTTAATTGATACACCTACTGTTTATGATAATAATGTGTGCATATAAAGTGAGAAATGTATTATTCACAAGATTAAAACTCAACTGCAGTTTTTGTTTGGTTCATAAAAAAAAAAATCTAAAAGCATTTTTAGAATAAATCGCCTTGGGACATGCATTATTAAGGTGTAAGAGGCATTTATAATAAAGCAAATGTGCTCTGTGATTTATCCGCTCATGTGGTTCACATTCATTTATGCTTTGCCATGGCTGAGTCTAAGCGGTGCACTGGTGGTAGGCAGACATGTCTGCCATGTTCCATTGATGTGAAGGTTTTGGTAAATGAGCATTCACTATGCATTAATGGTAACCTGCAGAGTTTCACCTCGAGATGCTAGTTAGGAACTTCATTGTAAACGTTTACATTTTCCTCTGTGATTTTTATTATTTCTGCCAATTTTGTACATTATTTCTACCAGCAAATAAATAATAATTATACTGTCATTTTATGCGAGTAAAATACAAATAAGACATTTAATCTTAAAGGTATAGGAGAGGAACTTCAGCTCATTCTCATTTTCGCAACACTGCGCATGCGCCACCTCATCTCCTGTAGTGCCCCCCAATATCGGGAGTGCGCATGTCCTCAGCACATGGAGTCTCAGCGACTGCAACACGGTTTTTCTCTTGCCAGCTCCCAGTTTCGCTGCTGTACGGGGAGAACCTCTTTTCAATGGTGAATAATGCTTCTTGTCCGTCCCGTTTTACTTCCTAAAACACAATCTGCGTACGCGCGAATTCAAACATGAGCCCACATTGTAAGTGTCGAGTGGGTGGGGACATTAGTGGTATACGTCATCGCGTAAATTTTATTTCTGCATTGACAGCCACTTATTTTTCACCACCGGTCCTCTTTGATTGGCTGTCATTTTCAATGGGATTTTCCATTGAAATTTTTCTATTAAAAAAGATCTTCTCCTACACCTTTAAAGTAATAAAAGGAAAGAAAAAAAAAGTGTCATAAAAGGTTTGGATACTGATGTTTCTATCACGATGGAAACTGCATTTTGCATTTAATCAAGTTTGTTTAACATCAAAATCTAACTTTCCAAAAATCCTTTAACGGTGCTAAAAGAGTTAGAACACAAAATACACTACAGAACTTTTCAAATAGCATTTATTGTTTTTGTAAGCTCGTGTACAGATCTCATTTTACAAATCAACAAATAAATTATTATTTTTTTTTTTTCCCAGCATGGCTACATTAAGATTAAATGTAAGCACCCGCGTCTGAATGAGTTTGTACATATGCATGCCTAAATGCAGATGCACACAAGAGATATGAGATAAAGAAACAAAAGTATACTGTTTAATTAGTGTCAAAAGTATGGTGAAAAAAAGAAAAGAAAACAAACAAAAACAAAAACAAAAAAAAAAGCCAGCCAGCATGATCCAAACACACAAGAAAATTAGTAGACTAAACTAGGGCGATGGAACATCTCAGCTCCATGAGGGCACAGAGTGTTATTTGCGTGGGAAATCTTTAATGATCAAGAAAGCATTTCATCTTTCTGCTTGACCCTCTGTTGCTCAAACCTACCAAGCAGCCCATCGGTTAAGTGTTCGCATGAAAGGCAAACAGACAAGGCTGCCTTTTAATAATAACTGGGAGCTGAAAGGTGCATGATAACTTAATGATCAACATTACAAAGTCTATGAACCACTATTAAACCTGCAGTCAGAAAATTCAATGCTCTATTTGGAGCATATGGAACAATCAGATCTTTGACATATGAAGGAGCTTGTAAAAAGGAGAGTCTTTTCTCGGTTTGACATGGAGTCACTCAAGGGAAACTAAAATAGAAAAGATGTAAGGTCTCTTTTTAATTTTCATCAGAACTCTTGCTGCAGCCTTATTTCAAGTATTTTATTTTTAAGAAAACAGTTTTAGGTAGGATTTAATATCACAGGCCACTGGTGAACATTTGACCATGAACTTTGGCTCATTTCTTGCCACGTTTCTGATGATGGAGCTACCAATTACAAGAGTTGTCTCCTTAATTGGTGTCTTGCTAAGTGGGAAAAAAAATTTAAAATGTGAACAGGATTGTATACAAAAGAATATACTACATTAAATTTCAAGTAACCTAACACGTCTAAATATATAAAGTAAAAAAAAAAAAACAGCATACCCAATTGAAAAAAATAGTGATTATGAACACACAGCAACAATCTCTGTTCCAACAGCTACTCATACAGTATAAGTGTTCCCCCTTTCAGCCCAAAACAAATTCCAGAAAGATACCACTTACGTTCCATGCATGTCAAATGGCTGTGGGTTCTATAAAATCAGGTTAATTTCTCTATAATCTCTATGTTCACCAGTTAAAATAAAGAAAAATATTTATTGACACCATCTTTTGCTTGATGTTCTTTTCTTCTGATTGCATCTAACTGCATTCTATTCTCCAGCCACACTTTCTACCACAGATTCTTGTGAGGCTCTTTTTTTAACCAAAATATGTACCATAAGGGCTAAAACTTAATTGAAAAACAACATTTGTCACAGATAAACACTGCTGCAAGTGAGGCAAAGACCTTAGGAAATTAACATAACACAATCCTATGGTTTATTGTGCAGATGCATGAAGAATGTCTCATCAGTGCATGGTACATGTTTAAAGTGTTCCCAGCCGACAGTGGTACAATATTTTCTGATAACCCAAGCTGATAAAAGGTTAAATTTTTGTAATAATATTGTGTAAAATATTTTTATTTTGTATCAAGACAAACACAAGCCGACCATAGCCAAAGATGAAGATAGACTCTTCAAAAACAATATACTTCTACTTTTTAAAACTTTACACCCATTACACATACATGACAGGGTTTCAGAATTTATAACAGTTTTATCACTTCATTTTGTCAGTGACCTGACATGTACTTGGAAAAACTAGTGTAAAAAAAAAATCCTCAAAGTGTATCACTACTGACATAATATGCTAGAAAAGCCCTTGAAACAAATACATTTATCTCCAACATAAAGAAGTAAAAAATGCTTATGAGAATACTAAATAATAAAACAAAAAATATCATGCCATTTGGAAAATTACAGATTTTGGAAAATTATAGACTTTGAGGATGAAACTAGCGTGTCTGTGAAGAGAGTACAGAGAGACTCACCATTATCCTCACCTAGGTCCTTGATAAATGTTGAGCTCACATATATTTATTTTCTGTAGTGAGGTGTGCCAGAGGTTACACTTCAGACAAATCACTGTCTGGATTCTACCCAACTGGATCTTCACCTTTTAAATGAGACCCCAATGATGTGGCTATTTAATGTTTAAGAACAGGCTTGTTGTCGGCGTATTCACAATTCCACATCTTTGGGTTATGGCCCTGGAGAATCCAGAAGCTTTTATGTATCACAAATCTATAAAATATTTCTTAGAAACTGGATATTTTTCTTAAAGTGGATGACCGGCGAAAGTTCATTGTTGAGAAATGTATTATATTTTGTTATGTACTGGGCATTGGCTCCGTGACAATAATTACTTGGGGTGCAATCATACTGCTGAAATTGAAAGGTTTAAAAGCCCCTTGCTTAACATGCTTAGATATTTGTGGGTAAGAAACGGGATACTGTTGTAGAAATATAACAGTACCTTTGCCTCTCTCAATCATAATGATGAATTGAACCAAAAAACAAAAGAAGCAAACAAACAAAAAAAACTTGCATCAGCTTTATAAACTCAACAAAACGCTATTTACAACAAAGATGGATAGGAGAGAAGCCCAAAGAGAATATAAAACCCCCAACACAAGACTATAAATGCTCACTGTTCTTAATTGCCTATTAATGTTTTGTTTTTCACACCACCACTAGTTTACGCCTCTGCTTAGCAGAGGAACAAAAGAGTAATGCCCTGTCATCGTACTGCACCACAACTAACCAAAGTGAGTTCATTCTCTTTGCATACCTCTTTTTTCCTTTATTCAGCAGCTCATCTTTTCTAAATTATAAAGCCAGCATTTGGTTTCATCTGCCAAGCATTCAGAGCAGTGAAAAATGAATCCTTAATTCAGAGCATTGGGAAAGAGAGGAGGACTAAAATAACACATACGGAGTCACATATTTAAGAAAGCTTCAGACATAAGTTGGTAAAAATTTAAGTGAAGTGCTGTGCATCCAATTCAGCCATTGCAAAGAAAAACTATTTTGTAAAGTTTTCTTTATTCAAATGTTTTGTTTAAATGGATATTTGAAAAAGAAAAAAGAATTCAAGCATGCATTACTCAAAAAAATGTTTAAAAGTACAAAAGGTTGTATACTCTTAAATAAATACCGGTAATTACAGTGAATAGATTCTATCAATCTCTAAGAATTGAAAAGACTAAGAAATATGTTCAATATGTATTGGCACTGGAGCTGAGAATGCCAAAGTAGTTAAGGATACTTAAAAGGCTAAGAATTCGCCTCCACATACTATCATATACAAGAAGGCTTAGTAAAAAGCAAACAACACAACACAACAAAGCCACAACAACAAAAGGATCCCACAACATCGAAAGGCTACAATGGAAGTTATGCTAACAAGATATTTATACTAAAAACAAAGTTATCATAAACTCAAATAGGGCATAACGTCCATTGCAGTTTTGCTGTTCTGTTGGGGCTTTTACTGTTGTGTTGTTAGTGTTGTGTTGACCTTTTTAGAGCACTGTATGACAAAAGTGACGTATCAAATGCTTAGAAGCTCTTCTGTACTATTTTCATTTCCTGTTTCTGTTGCGGTCTAGTTGCACTGGTAGATCTTTGCATTTAATTCTATTGATTCCTTTACATTGTAATTAGTGACACACATAATTTCTTGGTAGTTTTGTAGAAATGTTTCCTACTGCAACAAATAGAGAAGGAGGGGAAATCTGAAGAATTGATCATTGCAAACAGTTGATTTAGGGGTGAATAGGGAAGCAGATTCAAAAATGCATTTTTGTAATTACACAAAACAATATTAGAAGACTTTAATATGTTGCATAACAATAACTTAACCTAATAATTACCTAATATAACCCCAGCCTTTCACCCAATCCCAGCTTGAGATGGGTACCAGCAGACCCCCGCGAAAAATTAAAAATATGAACCACCTTAAAAGACATGCAGCATTTAGTTTTATAAATCGTGCGTTTCAAGACATGTTTTTTTTTGTCATGCGTGTTTAAAAACCTCAAGACAGAGGTAATCATAGTTAATCCAAAACCCGGATCATTGGTTTTGACACTTACACTCCATTGCATGACCCAGCCTCATAGTGGTTGCATCTAAACATCGACTTAACGTACATGTTATTAATCTCCTTTCCTGCCTCCTGCCTTTTCCACATGATGAATGACCACACCACACTGCCCAAAGTTAGAGCTCTGCTCCAGTATGATTACAGAGCCTGTTATTGGTCTGGCCTTGCGCTTGATTAATGATCTTATTCTCACACCCCACAAATATGCTGACTCTCATCAAGCCTTTTGTCACTGAATGGACCACCTATGCTTTGGAATTTCAATATTCGCAGACCAACAATGTGGTTGTTCAAAACAAATTCGGTAATAGTATATGATAAATTGAAGAGTGATGCACCCTATCCTTTTTTATGTCTATGTAACTGTAAAACACATTAATATCAAAGTGATTTGTATTGTTTTCTTGTTAATTTTTGGCATGTCTGGAAACATTCTTTTATTTACAAAAAGGCATTTACTTGCTCGCAAACTCATTTATCAACAGCGGACATTATAGTAACAGTTACAGGTTATTAAGCAACCGAAAACCAACAAAGGCTGATATCATGTAACCAAATTAAAAATTGAACTTAAATACATTTACTTTTTTAGACAATGACTGTACAAACAAAGAAGCAAATCTTCAAGTCATGTTTAACTGTGTAATATTAAATAAATGTGGTATATTGCAATTCAAATTAGAATATGTTTATTATAATTTTATGTAGAACGTACCTTTTTATAAAGCCCGTTTACCAGTTCAAATTTGGTTTCCATGATAAACCACTGCACTATCTGATGGTTGGTGCTAGTTTAGAGTTTTGCGATAAATGCATGGGATTTAATTTCAGATATGCAGCACATATCTCATGATTATTTTTTACAACAGACTCAACTCTTTTGTGTGTGCTAATTTTCTTTATGAAGAGCGTCATAAATCAAACTACTGTTACTTGTGGTAGCACATGCTGTGTGCTGGTTTGCAAGTGTAAAAAAAAAAAAAATCATGTTATTAAGGTTATTAAATTAAAAGAAGAGCAGTGGTGTAGATGTTTCCAATGGATAAGCCGTAACCTATGGCTGGCCTACAATTTTGTGGTGCAGTAAATGTCTCCATGTACTATATGCCATAGTCAGTGCGTCCTCATTCTGTCAGCCTACCCAGTTTGCTGCTTTCTTAGGAGTTGGTAAATATATTATTTTCAAAAGGTATTCTTATTTTAACATGAAACTATTGAAATA
>JAVLVB010000002.1:10040584-10097932 GCA_032876305.1 Orestias chungarensis
ATTTTTCAAAAAAAAAAAAAAAAAAAAAGTAATTTTCTTTTACTTACTTTTGCTTTTTGTTTCCTTTAATGTACAATCCATGGACTTTGAATACATTTTCAGTTACCTTTGTCTCGCTTTAAATGTCATGGCCAACCAAAGTAAAACAATCAGAGTATCTTTGAGAATAAAAGGAACAAAAGTATGACATTTAGGATGATGGATTTTATAATTGACTGTGCTTTGAAACATGTTTAGGCAATTGTTGCATACAAGTGAATAACTTCAGAAAGCTGTTTTATCACCCTTTTGTCTTCCATATCAAGATGACATTTATGGAATTTATGTAGTCATTGTAAAACCTGAAAATAATAAGGTTCTATTTAGTCAATATTGTAAGGAACTATCACTTCATTGATTGGGAAAGGTTGGGCACAACTTATTCAGATTTCCATACCCCTCTAGAAATTGTCAGTGGCAAACATGACATTTAAAATGGCTACTTTTGCTTATTTCTAACAGCTCTGCAAGTTCTCAGTCTAATAGCAGTTAATAAAAAAAATAATTGAAGAAGGTCTACCTCTAAAAATAAAAATTTGTATAGTCTTTTTCAATTTAGCTTTAAATGAAGTATTATTTATTAAAAAATATTTTGTGCGTACTTTTTAGGCATGGACAAGTTAATACAATGTTGGAGTTCATTTAACTTTATAGAAGGCTAAATATTAAAATTAAGTTGCAGATTTGATTTTTAAGTGTGTGAATCAGAGCAATAAATAAAGTATTGTACATGTATGAATGTGGTTGACTCCCCATTTTCAGTTCTCTCAGATTCCTGTGTAACACATCTCCCAGGATGATAGCTGTAAACTTAAAGGGAATAAACGAGATTGATATGTTCCTTTCAAAGCTACAGCTGCGGTTATTTTCTCCCCCCTCTCACCACAAGAGCCTATCTACTGTGACTAACTGTCAACATGAATGTGCAGATTTTGAAAGAGAGCATCAGACTGTATCACCATGAGCTCCCATGAGACTTATTCCTGCAAAAAATGCTTTGGATAATGAGCTATCTGCATTATTCATGACAATCTGAAAAATCTGCATCACAGTTACAGCGACTAATCATCACTTTAATACAGAACATTACTTTAGTATTCCAAATGAAAGTTATACATTGAGCAACAGACACTGAAATATTACTCGCATTGAGGATTTCAAGGCTTTTGATTTCATTTCCAATATTTTAAAAGACTACTCTCAAAGATTATATTATATGAATAGTCAAAAGAAAATCCTTGTAAGTAGTATTGAACTGCAATAATAAAATAACTGCGTGTACAGATTCTTTCAAACTTACTCAGGCCTTACACTTTAGTGAAAATATGGTATGCTTCTTAGAAGGCTTGTTCCACTGTCAGTAAGTGATGTGATCTAAACAGACCACATCTGCTGCAAATAAACAAAGCATACTCTGTTACCATCTGGTGAGATGTTTCATTATTAAGTAAAACTGTAACCCTAATTTGAAAGCTTTACCAATCAAGCATAGTGTGACATCAGCATAAATGACAAGAATGAAAATAAAACAACATAGGTGATAATTTATGTGGGTTATTTCCATCCTAGTTAAAGTGGTACACGGTAATCTTTTAGTTATTTTATGCATGTTTACATTTGCAGAAATTGAATAGATAAATGTATGCTCAAAATCCTTTTTTATAGGAGCGGCTGAACAATGTGTCCTCATTTTGCAGTTTACCATCTTTGGTTGTGAATTGACCTCAAAGAAAGTTAAAGATCTGAGATAATTAATCTAGAGGCCCATGGTAATCATATTTACTGTGTATAAGAAGCATAAACTTCCCTGGGAGTTCAGTGCTTCTGAGGCGAATTTGTTAGGCCTCGAAAAAGTTTACATTTATGAAACAATGTAGGGAATTTGAATAACTGAACACATGTTAAGTATTGGCAAAAAAAAGCTGTTGCAATTTTGCACGTGTTTTGCTGACTCTAGATCAAAAACGCACAGCTGTGAGCTCCTTATTTAATTTTTTTTATGATATTGTTAAAAAGTAATCCATGAATTAGAGAATGTGTAGTATTAAGCCATTTTCATGCAGCTCCCAGTAATAAGGAATTAAAGCTGGAGTCCCTGTGATGTAACTGGACATTAAAACTTTATGTTTGCAGTGTTCAGTCTCTTTAACTACAGTTCTGCACAGCCTGCATCAGGGAGGATGTCTCTACCTCAAACAAGCCTAGGATTTGATTTCAATTTTAGTCTAGTGTTGTAAATCCAGCGCTTCTTGGTTTCCTGGTTGAAAAGCCTGGACCGGGTTTATCTGAGCTCTTGTGAAGAAGAATCTGACAGAACTATAAATTCCCCATGGTATCTTCAAGTATGTTGAAAAAGCGCCAAAAGGAACCAATATACCATGGTATGACATTACATCACATACCGTTTATTTGCAATCTTGTGAGTGCAAAAACATTTTACCCTGCAACATCAGTAGCTCATTGCACTATTTCAATCATTCCTTAACATACATACATATTCGCACTGAACTGATTTTATTGGTTATTGTTTTTAACCATTTTGTTGTTCTTATTTTTCTCTATTTTTCATTGTTTTTTCACAGTTAATGATTTTTATTATTATAACATCCCACTATTCTAGTTTAATTTTACTGTCTATCTTTCTGTCTGTCTATCTGTCTGTAAATGTACACAGAGAAGCATACAATTCATTGTTTCAATATTTTATTGAGGGATACAAAATTCACTTAGTATATCAACCCTCAAATCAGTAAAGGTAAGCTGCAATCACTACTTAAGTATAACCTTTGTCCCTTTACACTGTGTAGGGTTTTGTTTTTGCTGTTTCTGACTGTAACTATTGGCAGTGATTGTTCAAAGGGACTCAATATTGTGTAAGTTTGCAGTGTACAACTGTGAGTCTACCCCTACTCATTTTTCCAAAGTGTGTTCAAAAAGAAGGGAACTTAGGTGACAAAAAAAAGAAACAAAAAGAAATACAGCTCTTCTCAACTAGAATACATATGTGATGAATGAACCACCCCATGCTTTTAAAATGGTAAACTTTCAGTTTTCACTTAACATATTAGGATTTATTGGCTGTTCATTGGCCACTAAAATTAAAAACACATGGATATTTACCTCTAAAAAGATATGCTAAGATCACTTTCATGATCGTAGGCGTTCGTGTTGGCAGTTTCTTATGGTGACACCAGATCAGTTTTGCTTGAAGGCTAAGAGATGATACAATAAGTCTCCACACTGTGCAATGCAAACTTTCTCCACAGTATAGTGCACAAATTGTTTATTTAGCAGCAGACAGAGAGTAGCTTGCCATGGACATATGTCTTACAGCCAACACGTGTACAGTTTCTACTTCGGAGATGACATCTACCATACTTTTGGAAAACAAAATATGACAGGAGGCCTACTAACATGTTTGGGGGCATCACTGTCCTATTGTTTTTGGAATACAGTTAACATATTTTGTTTTAAACTGAAATTGTGACAAATTCACCAAATTGGGAATATCGTTGTGAATATTGTTTATCTTAAATGTCCAGAGATGACATTTTGTAAAGGTCTTTTAATTAGCCCACTACCACAACAAAGCAAAAAGGGACCGTGGCTGATTTTCTGACCTGTGGTAGGTAAATAAAATCGGTGAACAACGTCGATCTCCGCTGAAGAAAAATTAAAGTAATAGATAGGCTATCCGATTTATCGTTTCTCCCTTATAAAGTGATCTGACATTCACAAACAATAACATTTTTTTGAAGGGCTCTTTACCCTAAACAATTGCTCTCAATTAGTGAGATCTGTCTTTTGTTTATTATGACTTTCCTTCCCTATAATTCTCTGCACACACATCAACAATTGTATTTATTCAAAAATGTACATATTTACTCTGCAAAAAAACAACAACAAAAACAAACAATAAATGGTTTATATTTTATAAAATATATAGTCTATATGATCACATAAATAGAACTTTGGAGGCTTGCTCAAATATTGCTTTATCGATGGAATCAAATAGTTAAATTTGTGTAGTGACAAATTGTTGACAGTCAATGCCGGGGGACGTGCTGCGTGTAAAGTAATGCAAATAAGCAGCTATTGTTAACACACCTCAATCTTCCAGACCTGGAGGTTTCTTATATAACACTGAAATTGTTTTTTCTGATTACTGTTACTTCTACAGTTCCTTCATTTAAGTAGCCATATCTTTTTCATTTTTCAATTAATTAATATGTATTTGCGTATTTGAAGGCTCGCTGGAAGACTTGTTCCTGGTTTTATTGCGGACTGTCACGTGCACTCAATACTACACTGTGGAATAATCTATTTCAGGTGTTAGCCTTACTGTGCCTTAGGCACAAAATACACCATTTCTGTCAGGTAGGTTTAAAACAGATCCTTGCACAAAAAGTCAGTTAACCAGACTAAGGCCAACTAAATATAATTTGGCAACTAAATGGGAAAAAGATTATTACCTAAACTTTAAATGGAAGATCAGGATTTAGAAGAATTTATTAAAATCCATTTAAATATAACGTAGCTGTTAGTGCTAGACAGGCTGGCATGATTAATTCAGAAACGTTTGTTCTACTAGGACTTCTTACACACAACTACGTGACAGACATAAAAAGACTTATCTGGAAAAAAAGAAAAAACACAGTGATTTGAAGTGTAAAGAAAATCTTTTCAGTGTCAGATACTGCTTTGATGAAATAAAGGAAACAATATTTTATACATCCTCTCATTAAAGCACAGGTTTGTAGTATTGTGTGACATTAGCATGACAATATTCCAAAGAAAATCCATGATCATCTTAATCTAGGTCCTGTAGTATTTCATCAAGTGGGAAGAGAGCAAACATACTGCATTAGAAAAGACTATGGGCTATAATTGCATTTATTTTTTTGTCTTCCACTCTTGATTCATCTATTATAAAAATCTATTCCAGCCGTTTACTTTTTAATCTCTATTTCTCTCTAATGTACACTTAGAACCCTAACAGTACTGCTTCTCTTTCCTGGACAAAGCCATTAATGACGCTTTTGCTACTAGTTTTACAGATATTATACCATTGAAACCCGAGTGAAACATATTTGCTTTCTTGTTTGACACAATGCGGACGTATGGGGGTAAATTTGTCTCATTAATTATAAATCAAATAACAACTAATCTCTGTTTAAAAAAAAGAATACATGTCAAAACTTTCTGATTTTTTTAATTCAAATGAAAATATTTGGGAAAAAAAACGTTTTTTGAAAAACAAACTGTTATTTTTGCCTGTCAGATTTGGTTACGATTCTTAAACGTTTGCTTTTGATGCTCCCTTTTTTGGTTAAACTGAAAGTTTTGATTCCTGTGAGTATGAAAATCCTGTGCTGGGCATAAGAATGAACAATGTGAGACATAGCGCAAACTGAAGTGGCAAGCTCTAGCCCTTTCCCAGCTGAAGCTTGAGTCAGATTTACCACAATAGGAGCAGTAAAAGTCTGATTATTCTTTGGGAATAATTTAACAGATATTTGAAATGTTAAACATAAAACATAGAAAATATAAAAATAACTACTGAACCAATCCTTTAATGTTTTTTTGCTTGTCTCTTCCTTCTGTTATCTTAGCCCCCACCAGACTACCCATGTTGAACCTTCTTATGCTGGAAGTTTGTTATTTAAAAACATATTGTTTCTCTCCCGATACCGCATGCTTCCCTACGAAGGAAGGTTTGTACAAGGTTCATGAGTGAATACAGTATATGGTTGATCGTCCATAGATGATCAGCTGAATTAGCCCGCAGTGTATTATAATTCATCATTTTTGTAAACTTGACCATATAATTGCATTTTGATTGATTTAGACTAAATCTGAACCAAATTCTCAGCACAGTTTAGATAGCGTCAAGTGTAAACAGTGCAGATGTAGGTAGCTAAATATTTTTATCCTTAAAATTTCAAAATTCCAATGTCGCATACACACAAAAAAGGAAAGATTTTAAAAAACACAACATTCCTAATGTCTTTCCAAAAATGTTAGACTTTTTGTAAATTGTAGCATCACAGAACTAACTGGAACTAGTCACAGGACTACACTCCCAACCTAAAAAAAAGCTTTGTGTTTTTTAAAAGGATACTTCATACATAAGCAGAGCATAACATGGTTAGTTTAAACACAACGCACATTTTTCCCCACCACACAAAGGATTGTGTGAATCCTTAATTTATTCTGTGACATTTTCTGTGAACGTCAGCAAGATTAGTGAATGCCAGTAGATTAAGGGTGTCTGGACCACAAACAAATGTTGATACTACAGATTTCTGCATTGTAAAAACTATTTATATTGGTATGTTTTTTTCTATTCTTTTGTAATTTGAAACCAATGGATGGCTGTCTTATGAAGTTAAGCAAGGTTAAATTTTAACTATTATGTTAAGAATTTTAAGATCAGCATGATAATTTTTTGAATAAATAAATAAAAAATTCAAGCTGTTATTGACATGGAGATGCAGAAATAAGGAAAGCAATTATGAGTTGATTTTGGATTATATGTCAGCACTAATCCTTAAGTCATGCAAACAGCGCATCAACTAAATGGAAACATTATTGATATTTGGATGCTTTAAATAGGTTTTTCTTTCTTATTATTGTTACCTTTTATTGGACTTTCATATCCAAATTTAAAGCACTTAAGTCTTGTACAATGTTAGAATGTGTGCATAATTCTGAACCCATACCGGTATTGCTCTGAGCTGGGTCAAACTTACGTACCTGACCTCTCCTGGGTCTTCGGTAACCAACACGTCAGTCTTACAGCTGGCGATGGGGTTGATGGACAGTTCCACTGGTGGAACCACAAAGCTTTTGCTGACAGGCAGCCACAACCCTTGACCCAAACTGTAGAATGATCTTAACAAGGAAAAAAAAAGGATGCAAATGTCACATGTGTTCAAGTAGGATTATAACATAATGACAGAAAAAAATAAATGTGTACAGACACTTTTCAACATTTCTGAAGACTAACTGTTGTACAGTAGGTTAAGAAGTTATTTTTTCTGATCATTTTTTGTCCATCCCTGTATAGAACTCTGTTTCATCTTATATGTAGCCTAAAATATTTACATTTTGATGAAATATATTATAACCTTTTCCATTCTTAATGAAACACATTTTATTAAGTATTATTCATACTATTCCAAAAGGAAAGGATCTAATTCCTCTTGTGTATTGAACTTTTAGCTAATTTTATGTATTTTTTTACCAAGCCAGTCTGTCATCATATAGCCTGCAGTACTGGTGGATAAATGTAACAAAAAAGAGCCTGTAAAGGAAAAAAACTAATAAGTTATGAATTAATATTAGAGCATTTGAGAGTTTTATTTAACACAACCTCTTTTTTTTATTGTATATCCCTCCTAATGTGAAAAGGGTGTTTGCTTCATTAATTGCTTCTTCATAAAATTAGACCTACTTATTTTAGTTACAAACTGAGTGATTGTTAAAGATTGAAATGTGACATACATTATACTACTAAAACGTATTTGCTATGTCATTCAATTGATTAAATTTGGGTATTCCAAACACGCCTATTTCCATAGTATGTCCAATCCAGCACCTAGGACTTCTGACTGCTTTACAAACATTTGTGAAAGGATGTCCATTCCCAGCATGTCATAGAATTGTAGTATTGTACATTTATATGATGCCACTTGTGCACAAGGTCAAGTCATACAGTTTACTTAAGTCTAAACATTCCAGAGGGATGCGTTACTGGTATTCCATTAGTGTGGACATGATTGGGAATACCATCCACTTAAATCATTCTAGTGGTTTTAAACATCACAGAGCAGAGCTAATGGGAGCTAAAGAGCATAACTTACACAGGTGGCCAAATTTCTATAGGAACAATGGGTGCAGAACTGCAAACTTTATGATGCCTTTATTAGCTCAAGTAAAGTGTTTTTAGAGCTGAATGAAATTGCTTGTTATGATCAAGAGAGCGATCCAACATCAACTAAGGGCTACATCAAAGGGCACAACACTTAAGAGTTGGAATAATGTGTTTTCTAGAGTGTTGAATCATGTTTATTTGTCTGGCAGTCCAGTAATTAAGCCTTGGTTTGGCTGTTGTCAGAATAAAAGCACTTTCATGACAGCATTTTTGGTAGAGAGAGATTTTTTTCTAGCATATGTATCAAATAAGAACAAAGAAAGTTACTACTGCTAATGTGCCGTGGGTTTGTTGAGGCCAAACATTATACAGAAAAGAATGGTGTATTACAGATCAAACACTAAAAAGCCATATGTCTCAACCAGATCTATCACTTATTTATATTTTCTAAGGTGATTTTTGTTTATATCTGTGATAGTTTGCAAAAAAATTTTCATGTCCACAATATCACCATACAGTTTGAATGTACTAAAAAGGGCTTCCATGATGCTCTGAAATTCGCTCATGTGGATATGATATAAAATTAGTATAGTATTGTTTTTTTGTAATTGACAATACAATAACACTATTGATAGAAATAAAAACTGTAAAACTTTGAATCCATAGAGCATCTATATAAAAATAAAATACATGTTTTTGTCTCATAACAGTATGACATTTTGGGATATCTGTTCCTTACTGTTCCAACATAACAGCACCAGTGTACAAAGCAAGATCCAATTACCCATAGATGAGCAAGTTTGGTGTGCAAAAATTGCCTGCCCTGCCCATTAAGGAAACCTTTTTCAAAATATAAGGTATAAAAAAAGTTATTCCTGAAATTAATTTATTAAAGATATCATTGATATTCAAGCTTTGCCTATGCCTTCAGGTTTCTGTAACTTTAACCCTTACCACTTTATTAAAGATGTTACATTAAATGTTAATTCTATTTTGACTGTGCATGGTTATGAGTAATATGTTCTCTTTTCCATCAACAGATATAGCTCCATTTTATTCTACTCGGTATGCATAATCACTAACTCAAGGATACAGAGACAAATCTACAAACTTTGACAACTTTCAAGGGTGAGTGATTTTACTGCACAAGGACATTGTTGAAACTACAAAGAATGATTCCTGCACCTTTGTGTGAAGTTAAATGAACTAGATAAATACACCTTTATTTGTACAAATGATCAACAGAACACTCTGTTTCTGTTTTTTTCAACTGCTTCAACTTTCACAATGAAAAACCTTGAACATGCAGGTATTTCCCTGATTTGAATACAATAATTGTAAAACATTTGACTCATCCTGACCTCTGTTCGATATCTTTAAAAAAATGATATGAATCCATTCCTTGTGTGGGGCTGGTACCTTGAGATGACAAGATGCTTTTATTTCTCAAAGCTCTGGTTTTACTGAAATCCTGCCAAATGTGAATTGAATCCCTGTTCTGATAAAGCTCCACTCTTCACTAACATAAAGGAAGGAGTCTGTCCAGCCAAGGAGCATTGCATTCTTTTTACCACCTACTCTTAATAGCACAAGTGTAAAACCAGCCCAACTCCAGGCTAATGTTGGTTTCCACTTTAGAACAACTAAACTCACTCCTAATTTGTATTGGTTTCTTCAGGGCTGAAAGCATTTTGCTCTGCAACTGAATCTGTTTGTTTGGTTAGTGTTCTAACTTTTTGTGTGCACTACCTGTTTACAAATATATTGCGGTGCTTTTAACTAGCCATGCAGGCATATAAAGTTTCTGTCCAGACCACAGATTGTGAATTTAATGTATCACTTCTTAGAAAGGACTGCACCAGAACAACCGTCCCTACAAGGTCAGTGTAGAGAGGAGTGAGGCTGTGATGACAAACAAATCCTTCAATGTGCATAAAGAAGGTCTAGGGAGCAAAAGTTGAAAATTTGATACACAATTCAGTACCTATCATTCTTTATAATGTATAGTGTTTATATTTTTGATAGGTTGGCTGGTTAAAAAAAGGAGCAACTGTGCAGCAGAGAATGGGTCCATTGCCTTTTACGCTCTGTGAAAAATGTCAGACACGATGACCCAATCAAGACTGATGAGTGAAACAAAAAATGGCAGTAAAAGCATTTGAAATGAGGCCTTCCACAAGTTTTCCTTTGGCTATTCTGCAGGAAACACAGAAAACCCACTGGCAATGCTTTATTCCGCCATAAAGTGTCTTTCTTTGCAAGTACAGATGTATTTCTGTGTGTCTGCCAACTACTTTTCTGTACGCTCTGTCTACCATGTGCAAGTCACTTGTGAATTTGTGTCAAGAAAATGACAACTTTGCAGCTATAGACTCACAGATGGCTACCAAGTTAGGTGATCAAGAAACACACTTAGACGTGGGACTCACCTGAAAATTCTCTCTGGGGCCTGCTCTCCTGCAACTAGGTCGTAACCTTTCTCCAAGTTAGCATATGGCCAAGGACTTAAGAGAGGTGACAATAGCAGGAAAACAAGAACAAAAACAAACATTAATGCTTTTGGTTTCTACAGTAATGTGGATTAGCAGCATCATTAAAAGATAATTTAAGCACATAAATGTAATAGTTGTCATGCAAAAATCGATTATAATAAGAAAGAATAAGAAAGACACAGTGGAAGAAAAGATGGAGGGTAATGTACCGAGATCTGCTGGAAAAAACAATTCATTGGTAAGAAGTAAATATTTAAAATGTTTTAATTTCATTTGCTGATTTACAAATGAAAGCTAGCAAATTAAGTACACTGTATGAAAAGACATCTATCTATCTATCTATCTATCTATATATATGTTTCAGGTCTTTTTTCATGATGGTGTTTTTACTCCAGTGTTGTCTAAAGAACCTTGAACACCTTCACAGATGATCTTCAAGGATAGAATGAATTAAAATTGAAGGATATAATTGAATAAGATTGAAAAGATCTTCATTTACAAAATAGGCAGCTACTGGAAGTATTTGATTGCTCTTTTCAATGTAGCAAATCGAGAGTCAAGTTAAATACAAATGCATGCCGCTTTTTTTAGATTACTGAAAATAAAACAAGTAAAAAACATTTTAAAATGTCTTATCTCTTTATTTCACGTTACATTTCTCTCCTAGTTTATGTTGCTCTACTGCAAAAAAAAACAATAAAATACATCATCGGTCATATTTACAGTTTTTTTCTTTCATTTGGTATATATAGCCCACCACTAAAACACTTCAAAGTCATATTACCCACTGTGTGACTGTAGGTACTTTATAAACTACTTCAATCAGAGTAGGCTTGAAAAAATTCTGGCTAGGATTTTCTGATATTTTTCTTAACTTTTGTAGATGTGTACAAAGTTAATTTTCTAAATGATTACAGGGAAGAAATAGCTGCCTAAAAAATTTTTTTTTTGCTGATGATTTAATATTTAAGCAGTTTGTTTGATTGAGTCTACTATCAACAATAAGCACGTTCTTCAAAAACTGTTAAGGTGGTACGATAAAGTTTTTCTTTGATGCTTTTTGTCTATGTTCATAATTACCTAATTCAAACACCTCATCAGGACAGGATAATCTTTTATAGTCTTGACAGAAGTTTATTGTTTAGGAATAACCTCTGGTGCTTCTTTTTGAAAACAGTAAATATAATGTCGATCAGCGAGTTTACTAAAGCCAGAGGATCACAAGCAATACTAGAATAAAATGGGATTTTTGACTGCCTTACCCTTCATTGCGACTCCAGTCACTGCGTATACAAAGGTGTTTATGGACAGGGTCAGGGGAATACCCCTCATGACAGCTACATTCTCCTGTTGTACAAAGAAGAGAAGAAAATAAATACAAAAGTATATATTATTTTACCTTTGTAAGGGAAATTTAGGCCACTAAATTTGGCCTAGGCTCACTAATAAAATACAAATGTACTTTATCAACCAACCAGTTGCTGGTTACTTAATATCATTCATTTTCTAAAGAAAAAATAAATAAATGAACACACAGCTATGTGTTCATTTATGCAGTTAGTGGAATGGATTCTGCTGAAAACCTGACAAAAAAGTAACAGCATTTCCATTTCTTCTTAGCATTAGCCCTAAGTCCTTTTTTCATCCCCACAAGGCCTTAAGATCCCTAAGAGTTTAGTGTCTCAGTACAAGATTTAAGCTCAGTTCAGTGCATTTGACTGGACAGCCTGCTCCAAAGAATCCACAGAGACATTTAGTGCCAGCAAAGCAGTCAACTGTGTCACTCAGGTGGTTAATTTACTTGTGTCATTTAGTCTACCTTGCCAGTTGTGTTCCATAAATATATTTACAAAATATATTTATAAAATGCATGTATCATCCTTTAAAACGTTACAGTGCTTATCACTAATTGAAGAAGGGCATCTGAATAAACTATCCGTGCATATATATACTTCATGTATATATGTCAAAGGAAACAAAGAATAGATGTTTAATAAAGACATTTATTTCCCATGTCAAGGCCTATTTAATAAGATAAAACACTACAAGCCTAGGAGTTATCTCGCATTTAGTCACTCAAACTCAACATGAGAATAGTAAGCTAAAAAAGCTTACTTATTTAAATGAATCGAAAGTGAAGTGAAAGGTTTTTGAAATAAAAAAGCTAAAGCAAAAATGATAACCACAACAATAATCTAGCAGCAAAGCCCTTTAAAAAAAAAATTCAATATTATTGATTAGGCTATTCCTTTTAGGAACTTTGTCACTAAGTGTAAATCCTAAAAAAGATTAATTACAGAATTGCCTTAATTCACCGTGTTAAGCACATCCTGAGCCAGGAACATCAAAAGCTTCTCACGAAAAATGTTTTGGATTGTGGTTCAAAGTTGACCATTTTACTTGTAGATCAAGGACCTATACTTTGCAGGAAGTCCAGGAAGGTACATAATAACAAGTGCTCAGGGTCCAGGGTAAAGTTTGAACAATCAGTGACGATTAGGGGAACCATTTCTTCCGCTGGTGATGGTTATTTGTACTTATGTTTTATCAAGTCCTAGGTCAGCACAGAGGAGTTTGGAGCCCTTCAGTCAGGTTTTATGTTTTAATAACCACTTTAACTTGCCCTCGAAATCATCTAATCTCAATACCATGGACAATTACTGTTGTTTTTAACAGAATATGTTTTGCTTTAAGTAGAGCTGTTGATCAACACTTTTTTATGCCAGGAGGAATTTTAAGGTAGTGGAATGGAGAGTATGAAAATAAGATGCATCTTTCCATCAGCTGTCACCTGCTCAATGAAAAAAACAAGAATGTGCCTCGTACTGCAGCTTGATGAACATTATCGTGGAATCGCCCTACATGCAACCAACTGCCTTCTGTTGACTTTTTTTTTTAAAACAAGACCCTAGGTTTTATGAATATACTGACTGAAAACCTAGGTTTAAATTTAAATTTAAAGTGAATAAAGAAAAGTACCAAAAAATATGTCAATTTATTTTTGATTATTTAATGCAGTAGTTCCAAAAAGGCACCCATAAAAAAGCTCTAGTTATCAATGTATTTCATAAAATAGCAGCAATTTAGTTAAGTTTAACTGAGGTTTAAATGTTAAATATTACATTATAACCAGACCAGATCTTAGATGTCCTCGAAACAATAAATCAATGTAATTGTTACTTCTACAACTAAAAAAGGTTTCTTCTCCTATATGGTGTAGTTAGTAAGTTTTAAGAATTTGAACTTTTTAAATAAAACTTTCTACATTTGTAGAAAAAAATAAAACTCTTATTCACAGGTAATGACTGCCCTCATTGACAGAGAGCAAGATAAATTATCTATAATGTTACAAATGTATGCATGTAACATGTGGTTATAAAATAATATTTGCCGAGATAAATTTACTTTAAGATTTAATAGTAGCTAATTCACAATCTAAAAAATGTTTTGATATTCATTGGTCTTTAATACGTATGTAAATGGTTTAACTCTAACCTCAGGTGTACAAAACCACCAAACACTGATCTGCCACCTATTTAAATAAAACAAACATGTAACATTTTAAGTTTACCTCTTAAAAACCTTGAGCATGTGAAAAAATATATAAACTGTTTTAATTTAATTGGGGTGTACCTCATTTTTGCCACAGCTGAACACAGTACTTGAGATGAGCATACCATTAAAATTATATGTAGGCCAAAAATCTGCCAACAGATCCGTTCCACTATGCTTCAGTTGAGGTGCTCTAGCCTCGAAAAAATTGAAATACCCCTTGTAAGTAATCAGTGGAGTGCATCTCTTTTCTTCACTGAGAACACATTTAGGTTGGAATCAAGCAATTAACAGGAAGATTTATGCCTGGCTGATTACACAGCCTGATGAGTTAACCTTTAAACAAAGTCAGGCACAGGTGTTTAACATGACAGTCTCTTTGCATAAAAAGTACTGTTCAGGTACATAAAGGTGACTATTGTAGCTCAGATGCAAAGCTCATTTTCTTGTTTGTAAAGCTCTAATAAGTATCACAGTAGGTTCAAAAAGATTATTTGAGCAGTCAAAGGCCTAACCGGACATAAAATCACCCCATATTTAAAAATAAAGAAGCAGGGCAAGTACTAACAACTCACCTTTAGGACAATAATAAATATATTATAGACATTTAAAAAGAAAAGGTTTCATGGTCAAAAAAAAAAAAATCAAGTTACTACAAATAGGCATCGGGCACAGGTAATCTAACAACAATCGGTAATGCTTCATTTTATTTCACTGTAATCTTCGGGAATTCTTAATTCCAAGCATTTTCGTAGTATTTAATTCTTTTTTTTATCCCAATCTGAAAATAGGTTGTAATTGGATAAACATTAGCTACTTTTTTTTTTTGCTTCATGAATGAATAAGATGTATTTTTCTGAAGCTTGCATAATATGAGTTTATTCAGGAACTCTAAAGATATGGTAACCTAGTTACAGCTTCTTCTAGGTCTAATTATAATCACATGTGATTGCAAATCACCATTAGACAGTATACTGTATAATTGTGCTTACCCAGACCATCTAAGATTCAAATGCTCAGATAGTGTAGTTGGAAATAGTAGGATGGTTCATGCAGACTAAAACAATATTGCCAATAAGTTCAGTTTCTCTGTTTTAGCTTCTTTCTCCACTCTCTCTATTCAACTGTTTCTCTGTTCTAAATTAAGAGAGCAAAGCAGTTAAACAGAGGCAACTCTGTTTCACATCATGCTGGAAATGATGTTCGTCACTGTAATAATTTCTGTATCTCTTTCTGGCTGCGTGGAGGATTTTCACATTTCAAGGTTCATAGTTTTGGCAGAGAAAAGATTTATTGTTGGACGGATGCCTATTAGGGCTTGTAATAATATTTCCAGGAAGATAAGTCATTCTTCTTAAAGACCTTGGGCGAACTCAATAAAAAAACATTTGCTCCAAGGAGAGTGTCAGTTTGGACACACATGTATACCATACATTGAGTGGTCATCTAAGCCATTTATTAGGTCATTTCAATTTTATATGCACAGGGATTTGTCACCTTTTACAGTTTTTTTTGAATTACAACCACAAACTGAAGTGTAAAAAACTGTTATACCTGGATTAAATTTTCTTTTTTTAATAATTTGACCATTCTCGCCAATATAACAGACTACTTTTGTCAGGCAGTGGATATTGACTCCAGCAGAGGTGGAATGCGGAAGAAATAATGACTCATTGATAGGGTGAATATTGAACAGAACATGAACTAAGACCAAATGAACAATGAGGCACGGAGGTGGAAAACAGACCGAGGAAAAAAGGCTGGGCGGAAAAAGAAATGACAACAAGGAACTAATTAAAAAAACAAACAAGAACGAGGGATGTGAGAGAAAAAAACAGAGACTACAAAGAAACAAACAACCAATGAAATAAACTAATGGAGCGGCATGGAGGAAACAAAAGGGGAAAAAGACCAGCACAGAGAACCAGGCGAGCAGAAAGGGGAACTTATTGGGAAGGACTGGAAAGAGGAAGGAGAACAGAGCAAATACGAGAGGTAAGGTAACGTATGATCCAGCAAGTACCAAATGAAAGAACCAGGCTTAAGTACTGAGGAGAAGGAGGTGGAGCAGTGGAGAAGATGACCAGATAATTAGAAACAGGTGTAATGAGGGAACTCAAGCTGAAGGGAAACAGAGAGAGAGAGGGAGAGAGACAGAGAGCAGGGGGAAGGAAAATAGAACAAAAGAAACTGCTAACACTAATAATAATTAACAGAACTGCTAGAAAAACTAAAAGGAAAACATATGCTGAACCTAAGAAATAATAGAGAAAATATGAACTAATCAGAACATTAAATACATAAACCCCTAACTCAAAAAAACAAACAACAAAAGACAGCAGGGATCATGAAAAAAATTTGGGTTGATCTAAAGCAGGGGTCATTAAATCCAGGAGTCGAAGTCCAGATTTTTGCAACTTTTAGATCTATCTCTGGTTCAATGCACCAGAAAAAAATAGCTGAATCAACCTCTTTCTCTGTATGCAGTTCAATTCTCCGAAGTCCTTCTAATGACCTAATTGTTTGACTTAGGTGTGTTGAAGAAGGAATACATCTGGCCTTGAGGTCTGGATTTTGAAAGCTCCTCTCAAGACCATATAATGTTTATGTTTTTATACATTGCATCTCTAGCTGTATGTTTTGTGTCGTTGTCCTGTAACAACTTGACTTTTTACAGATATTTCTATTCCGGGAATTGCTCTGAATTTGATCTCTAATCAGCTTTGGTGTTGTACTGAAGAAAGTTTCACTGACACTACTATGCTTGAATGTGTAAATTTTGTCTTTAGGATGTGCATTGTTAAGTTTCTTGTAACACAGAAACATTTTCATGTACCCCAAAAAAAGTTCAATATGGTCTCATCGGATCAGAGAACCTTCTCCCCAACTTTAACGTTTAACTGCAGGGTTTAACTATATCAACTGGTATAAAAAATTAACATTTAAAAAATGTTTAACAGCTGACACTTTAAGATTATTCTGTTTTACTGTCACTGTACGAAATTGCAATATATAGCCTATTCAAAAACATTTCACTTTCTTGGTTGATACAAGAAATACTGCATTATTAGTCACTCAATTACGGGCAGCCAGTGTTTCAGCAGACAGCAGAAACAATTGCATCATCCCTTTATACTGACCTCCAAGCTGGCAGGTGAGTTATGGAGTTAATGTTAATGCACACAAATTGATTATCAGGTCATAGTGATACAGCGACATGTAGTCAACGGTGCCTGTCAGCAGGCTTGACACTATGGCATGATGGGGTGGCAAATGATGGAGATGCTTGTAGAGAACCTATTGAAGCACATCCCTGCTCATGATTATAGAGGCCAGAGAATGTATGTCTGCAGACGGGCACCTCTGAAAAGTGACTTGACATGTCTAAATGCCAACCTCTGTAATTACAGAACAGTTTGTGCAGAGTACATTACACTTTCTGTTAAAATACATACAAAAATTAATTATTATAACCATTTTTTATGTACAAAAAAATTAAATAATTTTTTATGTGGCTCCAGTATTTTATTTGCAAATGTGGATCACATTTCCTGTATGGATTTTTATTTTGTCCAATACGAAACATTTGGGAAATAAGCTTAATTTTGGTTGCATGTACTTCACTTTTGACATAGCGTGGTAGAAACAGTATTGTTCTTCTTGATATTGCTGAATGAAGGCAAGATTTTTTAAATACTCAAATATTTGTTAACTGTTCAACAGACCCCCAACTTAAGCAATGGATCTCTGCAACTCCTCAACAGGGATGCTCTTCTTGTCCTGCATATTAGTTCAGGTAGATGTTTTGGCAGGATTGATATTGTTACTCTAATTTTTTTATAGGGAATTAAAACAGGCTAAATGGGATGTTAAGGTGCAGTTTGTACCAATAGTGCCTTTCACAAGGAATTCCTGTTTGCTTTTTATCCCTCTGTATGCTTGGGTAACTCCAAGTATTCCAAAAATTGAACTTTATGTTGAATCTTCCCAGTTTGTTCCTTGGTTTTCATGATTATGCCTGTTCATTCAAATTCTCTAACAAACTCCTGAGACCTTCACAAAATACCCATATTTATGCTGTGAATATATTGCACACAGTTAAACTACAAATACTTACTAACTAGGTGCCAGGATTGAATTGAATTCAAGGTTATTTGTCTTTTTATATAACCTTTTTTCTTCCATGATACCCTTCCAGTACTGACAAGGAAGGGTATGTTAAAATGTAATCAATAATATTACACCTTTGATCAATATCTTGAGGTAGTAATAAACCTGTAACCACTATAGACTGCAATACGTAATTCTAGACTATTGATAAAGTGAAACATACAGAAAATACAGAAGTAGAAACATATATGATATATGATAATCATCAGGATCTATTAAAGATAATATGCCAAGGATGGTGCACAACAAATTTACATGTGTCCAAAGCATTCAATACATTTACAAACTGCAGCTGTGGGGAAATCTTCTATAGGTGGTGGCTACAAGTTCCAAGCCACAGCCCTGTTATTCCCTAATTGCCCCACTATGTGCTGAAAGCTCGAAGGACATTGGTTTTAACAGTTTGTCTTGTATAATGTGAAAACACAAAGTGACCCATAAATGGTGAGAGGGGTCTGTGGATGTGTGTTTATATTGGAACTGTAAAAAGAAAGAGCTTAAGTAAAGGTAAATTTGTATTAGCAAAAAAGCATTTGAAAAAAAAAAATCATATTTTTATTTCACATTGTTTCACTATTTTATCTGAATTTTTGATTTGTCACCCAATACAAAGCATTTTTGTTCGGGGTTATATTCTGACAAAATGTAGAAATGTTCAATGAATGGGAATACTTTTGGAAGGCAAACTACATAACTTTTGTGAACTGATTTCTGTCTAATCATACATACATTCCAATTGATCCTAGTTAACAAACAATGCATTAAGCCAGTTCATTATTAACCCAACAAATGGACCTGTAGCATGAATGGACATCACCATTTAGCAAAAAATAATAAAAATAATTACTGGGCCACTTATTTTATTTTTCCTTTTCTATTCAAACCTACATGTACAGATATTTATTTGTGCCTTATTGTTCTGTGTTTAAATAAAAATGTATTTTGTATACAGTAATATATATATATTTTTTAATAAGCAGCTTCGATTTGGCCTCTTTTTGGAGCAGTATTTAAAAGCAATCAAGGATTAAACAATCTAGCTTTTGATAAGGACAGACGGACAAAAATCAAAATAATAGGAAAGTGACAAGAAGAAACCAACAATAAACAAAGTGAACATTCTAAATGCAGTGTGGTTTGGATTAAAAAAAATGTTACAACCAATTAATGACTTCACATTGCAGCAACTTGCAGGGACTGATGAACTGCAGTTGGATGCACTCCTGCCTGTACACATCAGGAGTCTCCAAACACATATGTGCCAATTTCAAATTTGGCATTGTCATCTGTACATACTAGGCTGAGTGTCTGGGTCTCTAATACATTATGCATCAGCCCTCAGCATGTCCTTGACTTGGGTTACATACATTTCACATACATTACAGATGTAATCCATTCTAATGAGCTTAAATTTTATCCAGTCAGGCAGGCACAAACACAGAGTAAGCAGGCCACTCCAGGTAAGATAAATATCATCAAGCCGCCTTCTCAGCTTTTGTTAGGACGGTTTTAATGTCACTAGGTACAAAGCGTTCTGTGCTGAATGTGTACATACAGCTGCAGCTTGTTGTTATTTGGTGAGACAGGGCAAAAGACATCATAAGTTCTGCACACACAGTGTGCAAGCTGGAGGTTGAAACTAGGAGAGAGAGAGGACCTAAAGATAACTATTATATTTACCGGATGTATGAATTTTAAAATATAAACTTCATATGTATATATACACATATACACACACACATATATATATATATATATAGAAATGTCTGACTATATGAAATGAACTTTGAATATATTAAATTAAAGTCGGCACTGTTACCTTGGAGCAAGGCTCCGGGTTCAATTTCACCTTTAATTCCACTTCTTTCTGCAAGGAGTTTGCATGTTCTCACTGTGCATGCAGGGGTTCTATAAATCTTGAATATATTGAATGAAACTCTGAATATATGGAATGAAAGTCTGAATATATTGAATAAAACCTGAATATTTTGAATGAAAGTCTGAATATATTGAATGAAAGTCGGGCTGCCTTGAGGCATTTTGAGTAATGTGTTTCAAAGCATACATACTCGATTTTAAATGTGTATTCACGTGCTTTTGAAACTATATCGGCAGTGACTGAAGCACTGTTCTTATTCTAAGTACGCATCTAACAAAATACTCTTATAGAACCGAGATAATGTCATATTTCATCAGCTTTATTGAGAATCCAATGTTCTGCGGACTTGGGTTAGCAGTATTTCCCACAATTCATTGCACCACCAGTGGTAAACAGAGAAGTTGAGCGCAGACAGCGTTTATTTCATACTATACAGAATTTGTCGCGAAAAGATTGGAAATGTTTTAAGCATAAAAGTATATATTTCGTGCTTTTCTGACAAGTCAGTTCGTCAACATAGAACACACTTTTAAATAGACTCTGGGGTTGTCGGTACACCAGAGCTTAGTTCACAAACTCAGTCTGGCTGCTATGCTAAGATAAGTTAACCTAAGTGGAGTTGGAGCGGGATCTAACCTCCCAATACTGCCTTATCTTGGATAAGCACTCTAATTGCACGCCATCTGCTGTGTGTTCTGGATGCGAAACGACAGATAAAACCAAATTTTTTTTGGCATTTACACCCTTATGTCTCGACATGTACTCCCCTTCTTCCTCATCATCAAATTATTTGCTGATGATTAGACGCCCGATATATTAATTCCCTGTACTTTCTTACTTCTACCTTTAATTCCAATAAAGTTTTTACTATAAAAGTGTTTTTCTACATTTGTGTTATGTAAGTAAAATTAAGTCACCAAATGGTAATGAACGAAAAATTATATTGTTCATAAGTGTTTAGCAGTTGGGAATACATTCTTTGTAGTATGGTAACCACTTAAGATCAAAGGACTGAGGTCCAAATCTGGGTGTTTGAAATCTTAAGAGAATATAGAAAAATATTAATTTCCCTTTAAACACATTTAATTCTTTAATTTATTTTATCAATTTCTACAAACTCACTTATCAGATGGTTAAAACATGAGTAAAAGATTGGATTTAGCACATATTTGTGGTAGTAAAAAAACCATACGGTTCTGCCAGTTCCTTCTCTATTTAGGACCACATTACCCATAAATCCTTGATGACTTTCATTCAATATATTCAGGCTTTCCTGAAATATATTCAGGCATTCATTCAAGTCATCAATAGATCTCAATATGTGAACATTCCGTTTATCAATATTGAGCATAATTTCAAATAAAGTCTGGGGTTTTCAAAACATTTCTGTTTATGATTCACATACTGCTCTGGGTGCTAAATTGGATTGGGGTATATGTAGACTTTCATTGCATATATTCAATATCGTCTAAGGACAATATACACGGACAAAGCAAAGGGGGTCTCTGGAAGGAACCCACAGCTGCACAGGGAGATTATTCAAACTTTATGAAAAAGCCCTCCGCTTATATTTATGCATCAAATTATTATAAAAGAATATAGATATTAAAAATAAAAGCAAAAATTTGCATATTGAAACATTTCAGTAGCAGTAGGAATTGTAGCAAAATACTGGTGTAAAGTGTTCATACAGTTAGAATCTCATGCACTCTCATCACTTTAAATAACATGTTAGAGTTAATATGATGATATGATATTCACCACTCCATTAAGAAGAAAAATAAAGCATACGCAAATAGTTGTTTGAGCTTGCACTGAAGGAGTATGAGTTGTGCTGTGGGAACCAACCTGTTTCTTGGTCGCAAATTTGTTCACAGGGCTCTGTGGTCCTTTGGCCACAATAGTCGTGGACCCACTGTGTTGATGAATTGGTCTGATAGTAAAGCGTTAACTTAGCTGGATTGAGCCAATTGGAGACATCCAGGAAGCTGCCCATGCTCACCACAAAACTACTTCCTGAAAAAGAAAAAACACAAAAACAAAAAAAGATACATTTTATACATCCGAAATTAGAAAAAAAATGCAATAGGGAAAACTTGATAGATTGACATGCTTTAAAAGCCTATTTCTAGAATCTACTAAAAAAAAATCTATTTGGGAAGTGGCTACTTCTTTTGTTTCCACCGTAATTTTATTTCCCATCCTGACTGGATTGAATTTCAATGAGTAAATTAAGACCCATAATATGTGTATCGATGGTATTTCCTTGGCAATTGCAGCACATGGGATAAAAGGTTTTCACTAGTCAATCAGTAAATGCTACTCTCTGAGACGCTGACTTACCTTTCTTTCTTACAGCTCTCAGACCAATCGCTAAAGACCACTCCTAATTGAGGCCAATGAGTTTCAACTCCACAGAGAGCTGTGAGTAGGTTGTGCTGTAGCCCTCTAGTTAACAAAGTCTTAAACAGCTGTACTGAGAGCATCAATGACAAAAAAAAAAGAAATCCGCTGGCAGGTGAGGAAATAAAAAAAAAGAAGCATGGAATCAGGTTTAAAGAGAAGCAGTTTTAAACAAGGAAATCCTTAGATCTGAGTTGTATTTTTTTACGAATAAATGTCACCTTACATTGTGTTAATTTTATCCCACAAACAAACACACCCTCTACATTGCAATAACCAGGGGAACAGCTTTTTGAATAGCGCAAAAGGCAATAGCTTTGATCCAGTCTCTAAATTCCCTAGTTTAACATCTGATGAAGCATCTGTGTGATCCACCGGACAAGATCCACAGATGTCTCACCCTACAACCCACGGAACTGAATAACTCAGCTGCCATTGCTCTGATGCCATGCAATCAAACAGACTATATGTCAGTGCTATTTCTTTTTCCTTAATAGATTTTACACAGCTCTACATTCATAAAGCAGTGTAGGTCAATTCCTTATAGGTATAAATTCCAGGAGGAAGATTCACAACACATGTAAAGCAAATAAAGACAATGTGTTCTGGATTTTTTTTTTCTCTGTGTGGACAGATGATTTTAATCATATTATTGCTTGATTGACTGCTCAAAATAATTTATCAAAACCTAATTTTAAACACCTCAACACTAACATATAATTGTGAATGGGGAAGAACATTGATTCATGGGGTTAGTTTTTTATATTTATAATAAAAATATTAAATAAAAAGTAACATTGATTTATATTCTGTTGCCATGTGTCATAACATTGGAAAACCACCATTTGATGAGAATAAAGATCTTTAGCTTTGTATCAAGAGAATTATATATTTAATGTTTTTTTTGTTTTTTTGTTTTTACAAAATAGTTAAAGCTCATTTAGGCAGAATGGACAGCATATGTGTAGAGCACTTTTAAAGTCTTGCCAGAGTACCAGTCTTTTGTGATTTGGCCATTCTAACACATATTTGCTTTGATCCAAATGTTCCATTACAGCTCTAGTTTTATGTTTAGATTTTTTGTTCTGCTGTGTTGGGAACTTTTACGTCAGCTCTTAAATCCTTTGCTTGGTTTGTGGGAAGTTTTCTTCAAGGAATAGGTGTTTAGCTCTATCAATTTTTCTTATTACTTATTATTGACTCAATTCCCTTTCTCAGCTGAAGAAAATAATCTTAAAGCCTGATTTAACCACATTTTGTTGGTGATGGTGTCTCCAGGCTTACTGTTCAGTGCTCATTTCCTATAACATATAATGAAAGTGTTATTGAACAAATGTTGAATTGACAATATGTTTACTTTGTTGTCACATTGAGTCAGTTCCCAGCAAGGTTCCATCAAGGGCTGGTTTTTGGAATTCCAATTGTCTCCTATCTGAGAAATGCATCTCTGTATGTCTTCTGAAGTTACCATGTGTCATAATATCTGCTGCACAGTTTAAAAAAAAATATGTAACAACAACAAAACATAAAATTAACCTTAAAAAAACAACAACCAATTGGCCCATTTGGTCATAATCCCAAAAGTAGATGTGGTCACTTGCATGACACAAGCACGAATAAGGAAGGGTTGTGAAGAAAAAAGATGCTAGCTCTGCAATTAAACATGGATAAAGCATCATGAATGGGCAAAAAAGCAATAATCAGTTTTCACTAATTAGATTAAAAGATCAGCTCAAGATGCAAAATTATTTCTACTATCTAGTTGTAGTGTAATAGGTAATACAATCTGTTTCATATGTCATTTAAATTATTATTTAGGTTTTAACATTTCGCCCGACTATTGGAACCTTGGTATTCTTTTATTGGCATTGAAGAGCCTAGCAATCTGAGAGTTTACCAATCTAGATGCCGCTCAAAGAGGTATCCTGAATCCTTCCCAGCTACAGACCATCAAGCAAAGGTTCTGCCGGGTGGTTTGTTTGAGTAAGTACACAATACATAGTTTTTTCCCCACATGTATTTATTTTGGATCCATTTAGTGTAGCATTTCAGAATCTGAATTTATAAAATACACATTTTATCAAATTTTATCCACTACAATCAATTACATATACATATGCAAAGCTTTGTTTTATAGCCCATGGTGTAAATATAAATTAACAAAGAAATTTTAGGTTGAGATAAGAAAAAGCAATGTCACCCATTCAATTAATAATAAATAAAACAGTAAACAGCTAGTTTTTCCTCATTTTGTCATTTAGATTTCATTGAGCAATCAGCATGCCATCACTTGTGTAACAGGAGACCTCTGTGCATTGTGCATAATGTACAGGGAACTCAGTAGACAACAACAACATATTTTAAATTAATGGGCTGTCAGATCTGAGATCCCTTTTTGAAGATGTGTAACATTTTGCACTTTTAAATCCACCAATAAGATAAAAGGCCATTGTTGTATTTGAGTTTGTTAAACAGATTCACAAATTGAGGTCAAAACTGTAACAGGGATGTGAATTTGCTTACAAGTTTGAGCTTTATGATGCCATATTGTGTTCATTGTTCTTTTTCCAAATTTACAGTATCCAAGTTAAATACAGGTCATGGCTTTTCACCTTTCACACTGAGTAGTGGTAAAATGACAGACAAAAGCCAAACTGCTCCAATAAACATCTTCAGGCGTCGGACATCTTTTCCGTGAGAATCCCAACTATTCACTGAAGGTCTGCTGCAGTTCCTGTGTGATTTTTTTGGACACACAGCCGGCAAGTCATTGGTATTACTTTATCTGTTAATAGAAAAAAACACAGTTGGTCTTGAAACTTATAAATGCCTGTTGTAATGATTATAATTTGGATTGAAACCAATATGCAACTGGATTATTGCAGTTATGGCCAATAACGAATATTTACGGATATTATAAGTATTTGCACAACACCTTAAAAATTGAACAAACCGCTAACATTGCCCTTCTGCTTCACTTAAACACCCCACAAATCTGCAATCCATATCATTACTGTCACTGTCATATGACCAATAAAATACCATTTGACCAAACCTCCCCTCCAGAAAGGCAAACACAAACAGCAACAGGATAAAAATAAACACCAGTTGATAATATTGGTCCTGTATGGACCAGACAAAAATAAGTTGGTACTTATGTTACTGCCAACATATGGTACATTGCTAGTATATTTCCTCTGTATAAAAAGGCCTTCACCATGACAACAGCTCATGCATGGAAATTATCACATAAACTCCTAATCTGCTCAAACCTGGTCCCATATACCTAAAGCAAGTACTGCAGGCTTATTGAAAAAACAAGTCTGTTTTATTTTGTTCAAAACTTTCTCAAAGCTTTTTTTTGTCATTTTTAGTATATTATACTTCATAATAATTAAATGCTCAACAGTTATTATATGATTACATATTCTGTCATGAATGGTAATTATACGTATGCTATTACCTGAAAACATCTTTCTGTATAGGTAGGTATTATAGAACACTTTTTTTAAAAGCCATCAGTAGCTAAAACCTGGGTGACATCAAACAATGTCTCCCAGTTTTTCATTTTGGTCCAAATGAATCTTGTGACCCATGTAATGATGTTGATTGTCGTCAAGTGAAAATTATGGATACCCTAAGAAAGATAATTGTGGAAAATTCATCCAATTTCACACAAAAAAAAATCCTATTGCTCCTATTTACACTGGATCAGTTGTGTATGTTTCAAATATATATAATGTCTATTTGTGTCACTTTCCAAAAAATGAAATAAAATGAAAAATAGGAAAGCTTGTTGTGAATGAGGGCTTTCTATAAATATCTGGAATCAGTTGAAAGCTTGGTAAATACAGGTAAACCACAAAAGAAAAAAACTAAAGAAGAAGCAAACATTAGCTCATAAATTCTCTAGGTTTTATTGTATTAAAAATCAAACAGTAACAGACCTGACGTCTTTCTTCATTGTAAGGCTGATGAATAGTGCTGATCCAAAGCATGTGTGTGCATCATGCTCTCCTTTCATGGCGATAAGATCCTCCTTCTTCCATATGTACGTCAACGGAAAAAAGCAAAGAACAATATTTCATACCAGCTGTTGTGTATGTGTATTTATAAACTAATGAAAGCAGTTTGAGTTTTTTGTGTTATGTAATTTATCTGTGCTTTAACAATTATGTAGAGTGTATTTTTTAAACATAATGGAAAGTGGAGGTTGTTTATTGGGATTTATTTACCATTTATAATAAAGAACATAAAGGATGCAAGTCCGATTTGAATAGACATAAATATGAGACTTACGTAGAAGTGTGTGCCTATAGTTACATGTTTGTTCTCACAAGGCGTCAAGTTCTCTCTCACACATCCTGTAGCAAAAAGGAAGGATCATACCTTGCTTATAACTTTTGCCAGCTCTAACTCCAACGGTCAGGCAGTTCCATCAAGCTTAATCAATTTTCATTGCAAAATTTCCTCACGTTTCTTGTGGAAGATCCTCCTTCTCCTCCACTTCGTTTTGATACCTGGGATTTCTGTGGATGACAGGCCTTGTTTTGCCATGTCTAAAATCATAACTGAGTTTGTAACGTTCTAAAGATTTTTTATGGGCTAAAGCTAAAATACCAGCAACCTCTATAATTTGGCAGTCTTGTCACCTACATGACCACTTTTAGTCTTGGAATATGAACAGACTTTTTACATTTCTCTTCTATAGTAATTTTAGTTTTTGTTGCATGGATGCATTGCCCCAAATAAAAAATACAACTCAAATCCTGCAATCCCATTGTTAATACCCTTTCCAAAAGACTAAACAAAATACAGAAGAAATACAGACCATGCACACATTTATTGTCTGTCCTTTTCAAATTTGTGCACTACTTTGTGTTGGCATATCACATAAAATCTGTATAAAAACTTCTAAAGTTTCTATTTGTAAATTGAGAAAATGAGAACTGTATTCCTGTATTCCAGATAAGTTTGAAATTGTTGCATATTGAGGAAACATCTTAGTGACAGTCTTAGGTTTTCATTTAGTTTAAATATGGAACTTGAAACTATTTCCTGCTTTAGCATAAATGTAGGTCAAGGGTACATATTAAATGTACAGTAACAATATTGTGAAGCATATTGTGTTTTTAGAGTTTCGAAGATTTTAGGATTATTTCTGCTGTTCTTAAAAATTAAAGTACCCAATGGAAGAAGGAGAAAGGTCTATAAACAGACTCTTAAAGTAATCCGCTCTGTCAAAGCAAATAGAGGCGACCATATTGAGACGCATTCCTGCAAGAAAACAGTTAACAGCTAAAACTGAGAGAAAAGATAAACTTAAAACTCTCCACCCACACAAAGGAGATGCAATTGTAACGTTATTACTTATTTTCTCTGGGATGTAAAAGGAAATCACTTATGCAGTAGAAGTATTGGTAATTTCATGGTGCATATTTTCTATTGTCAGTCTGGTTCATATCCTGGAATTTATCACAAAACAACTGAAGAGTTGTCAGTGAAATACACACATCCATCTATGTACACATGTAGGCATGCATGCATGCATACATACACACATACAGAAACAATATATACATGCATATGAGGTTTACTTATGTTTCTAGGATCACAAAATTAACTTTTAAGACTAAAAGTAAACAGTAAACACAGTAAAATATGAAATTGTGAAGCATCAATATTTAGAACATTTTATGTTAATAGTCAGTTAATAGCTGAGGTACTGGGATAAAAATGAAAAAAGATAGACAAATGTATTTAACAGCATTCCTAATAAAGAGTGCAGTATCATAATCTCACACTGCAATTCCATCGGATCCGTATCTAGTTTGGAGACACTGTTCACCTCCTTAACCATTGTGCCCACTCACTGTGTGGTGTGTGTTGCTTAAATAAACCTGTGTGCTCCTCCACTCCTTTATGATACAGCTACAGTTGTGTTAAACTTTTCAATTATTCCTCTGACCGTGGTCATGAGCAAGTTTAGGGAAGTTGTTATTTTCTTGTAGTAGCTCCTGTACTTGAATTGCATTTTTTTCTCATTTTGAAAAGATGCTTCAGGCTCCCAAATAGCAGGACATATTTCACTCTGCAGAGGTCCACAGGAACTTAAGGGGTACTCATTGAGGACTCTGATCATACATACGTGCAAATATCCATTTTCCCGTTTGATGGTAGAGATTAGAAAATATAGATGCTTGATTGATACTTTAATTGGGGAATATAGGAACTTTCTAAAAATAAAGTGAGAGGGAGGTATCTCAAGAAATGTAAAAGATTGGCACGCTCAGCTTTGAAAACGTAAGACTCCACAAAGTCCGTGGAGTATAGAAAATACATTGTATGTATGTATGCCATTAGGAAAATATGGACTTCATTTACACATTGAGTAGGAAGTACACGTATAAATATATACATTACTCGTACAGCCAAAAGCAATATGTATAGTGCAGTAATCTCTTGTTATATTAAAGAGTCAATTGCCATTGTGGGTGGACAAGAAAAAAAAGGGCCAGTAGCTGATCATCCATGTAGATGAAGTGTTCTCAAAGACACCGAATATTATTAGATAGATTACCTTCGCTATTTACTTCTTCTACTAACCTCTAACATATATTTTATATCTTCCTCCCACTTAATGTACAATGTATTATCTCACTGATATAAAAGACTAAATTTACTTTAAACCCAAAGCAATTGAGTAACTATGATCTATTCCACTCTTTTGGTTCACAGATGTCTATAGATCCTTACAGAATATTGCTTTTGCATAATATCTGAAACAATGTGATCAGCATCAACACATGATCAATTTGACTGATACAAATTTTGATGAAAAAAAACAACAACTTGATTTATAATACAAACCTATACAAATACAAATTTTGATACAAACCTTTTTAATAGAAACATATTTTTAATACAAGCATATATCAGTCTGTATTCCAAAGTCACATATAAGTATGTGTGTAGAATGAATAGTTTTGAGTGCAACAAAACAAGTTTTAAAAATATTTTATATGTCAAGCATGTTGCTCATCATCAGTTGAATGGCTGCAAATATCTCTGTTATTGGTTGGAGCAGTGAATCATTCCATTAGATTGTGCACAATATTTTTATTTTGCAATTTTTTTTTCTGCTTGTGAATTATTTCATTTTCACTGGAAATCTATTGCACTTCACTGGCAACACTGTAAAGCTTTTGCATGGAAACCAGAAATCACAATTGGATGTGTGGAGATTTTAATATTTAAAGCAATAGAAAGGCTGATTTTCCCAGAATAGTTTTTTAAGGAGTTAAATTCAAATTTATTCCTATTTCAAGTAAGGGATATTTCAGGGGTCAGCAAGAATCAGTCAGGCAGCCATAACCCCTTCAACTTCGCCCGACCTCAGTAATGTGACAAAAAATATGAATTATTCGTGGTAGAATGAAGCAAAACAAATTTTAGCTTTTAGTTTACCAATTAAACTCATTCACTGAAAGTAAAATATGCGTAATTCCTGATTATGGGGTTTGCTTTTAGTCTTCAGCCTTTACCACTGCTGGCAGATATTTAAACTAATTTTATAAACAGCACAAAAAAAGTATTCCGAAAAAAACTAACACTATCCATTTAGACTGATCTGAACATAGACCAGTTTTAAATTTCACTGGGAATTGTTCAATAGTTCAAGAATAGGATGATGGCAAGGAGACCTTCTAGAGTCAAAGATAATATAAAGGTTGGTTTGTTTGTACATATTTTGTACTTGCCTGATTTACTATCAAAAATAAAGCTGTTGGTTAAGTGAAAACAATTCTAATCTTCCAGGGTAATAATAATTTAGGACTGAACTGTAATATATACAAAATAATAGAGTATAGTGAGATTTCTTTGCAAATGTGAAGTAGGGATTTTTCTAATCTTAAACCTTTTGAAGTTTTAGTTCCCCCCCTTTAGTTCCCCCCCTTGTATTAAGAAGCCACCATGTTGACAATCTGTTATAAACATTTAAGAAATGCCAAGAACATTTAAAAAGAAATACAGAGTAAAAGACATACAAATTAACAATTCATTATCGCTTTAAAAATACTGACCGACTAATGTCACGCATCTTGGTTATAGCTTTTCTGTTAACCATTTCTCTCTAAATGAAAGTTATTTTGATGTTTTGTTTTAAAGAATCTATACGGTATTTGATCATTGAAAAAAGCTCTGAATAAAAAACCTAAAACAGCTTGTTCATCAAATATTTTGGCGAAGTTGAAGGGCATTTCTAAGTGATCATTTTCAAAACTATTTTGGCAAAAGGCCAGTTTAAGAAAACAACGCTGAAAAATAGAACAATTTCTTATGTTTCAGCCTGTCAACTTGTTTAGCTTTGGTTTTCTTTCTGGTCCCTGGCATGATTACCCATTCTTTCCTCCTGCACCACTCCCACTCAATCTAATGAGTGTCCATTCCTCCAACTTGCTTTCTTTACTGTATGAGCAGGGTTCTCATGAGTTAACAGTGCCCGGTTATTGAAATTGCTCAAGTACATAAGTGTCTTGCATTCTTTAGCAGCCTGGCCTTATGATCTCGACCTTGTTTCTGGACCTTGGTTTCCCCTGCCTCGCCCCTGTTGGGCTCTTTTCTAGCTTTAACGCAATGAACCCAGACGCCTTTCCCCTCCGAGGTTGATGTCTCACTCTGGTTCATCAATTCCGACCCTGTTTCTTCCCATAGACCACTGAATCCTGACGTTGCTGTGGGTTTTTATACCTAAAGGTATCTCCAACACCCATTATTCTGGATTTGAACCTGTTCCCATTCAGTGGAGCTTTGTCCCTCGCTCCGCAGACCCACTGTGATGTTATTTTCCCTGTGGAGCTGAATTTCAACGTTCCAGTTCCCTTCTGGACTCCCTTCTGGAAAGGGTTAGTGGCATTTTAAATATTGGGTCTCTGTGCTGCCACTAATCTTCATTTCAGCCCTCAGAGGTTCATGTTACTGCTGTTAAAGGTTTCCAGCTTGCCTGCTGAACAAGTTCTCTGTAAATCTCCAATTCTAAGCTGTTTACAAAATTTTGGGTTCTTATAGTAATTTATTAGGTGACTACAGTTTTTTGACCTTTACTCTATTTCTATTTCATTTTATTCTCAGGATCCAGTGACTTGTAATTTGCCGCATTAGCAGTTAGCTAAGCTTTAATTTGTGACTTGTACTTACCATCTGCAACAAAATGCTCTGGCACATGGAGAGTAACCTTGACGGTGAGGGGGCAGGAGTCCTGTGTAGCATAGACAATGGCGAGGACACATGTGCTGATGGTAATCAGTGTCAGGGTGACCTTATTCAGAGGACTTTGTGAGTGGCCTAAAGGTACAGATAGAGAGAAAGACACAATAAACAAGTGGAGATGGGTTCAGTAACTCTTTAAAAAATTGACTAAATGCTTTATTTCAATTATGCACCATTAACCAGTGAAAATAACATAACACAAATGAATATGTGCCTAGTTAAAGTTAAACACATATAAACATACATTCACAAATTAGAAATTAATAAGTTAACTTTTGTTTTGTAACACTTGCCATGACCATTCTTTTCATGTACATGTATAATGCATTGCTGTGGATACCCTAGTTTTCTCACAATAGCGTGATAGATTATTTTATCGTCACTGACAGAGGGTTAGATTGGTAGTTACTGTGGCCCTTTAGCTCTGTCAGCTAAGTATAGAGAATGAAATTAGCCGCTTAACCTCTGCTTGCTAATATCTATCATGGGACAGAACATGACAGCTTAAAAATAGGTTCATTGGAATCTCACTGTGGTGGCTTGGAAATATTGTAACAACATAATAGAACCTGTTGAGTTTGTATTGCTTCAATAAAATAGGAGAGTCAAGGTCTTCAGTATTGTAATGCTTATTAAAATACATTTACCTTATAATATTTTAAACCGTAGGTTGGTGAAACTATCATTTAGAAAAAGGATCTTTAAAATGAATGAATAAATAATGATACATCAAACATATGCTTAAATAAATGTTTTACTTGATACATTTTCAACAAAATTCAGAATTACAGAAACCTTAACAAATGTTCAGAGTAGTCGAAAGAAGCACAAGGTTAGAACCATAGAGACAAATTTAAGATTAAAGAAACAACAGCTGGCTCAGGCAGAGGAGGCGGTGCAGTTAATCCATTGGGGTCAGGGGGTTGTCAGTAGGGTTTTGAAGGGTCCCTCAATTACTGTAAAAGCTTACTGAGTGGAATAAAGAATGCATGTTCACGGAAGCAAACACTTCAAATGTGGGCAAAAACCAAACACATTTATCCTATCAAACACTCACAATAAACCACAAAGGAACACATTTAAAAAAAAGGGTTTAAAAGAAAAGAAAAAAGATGATACATTTAGATTTAAACTTCACTAAGATTATGTTTCTATGTATTTTCAACAATATTTGTTTTCTTTTTAATATTCAATAATTGAGATCATGTCTTTATTTTGTGTTTTAATGTGTTTTAATTTGTGTTTGATTTAAGCTGACAATATTAAATGTAGACATGTAACATACAATGGGTTTTCCATGCAGCATTATACATTATAGGTTTAATGCAATGCAAGAAAAAAAAGGCTATTTCTGTGTTACAGGGACAACACCACAAAAGGTGAGAAAATCAATTGGCATTATTGAACTTTATGGTAGATGAGCAACTTTGATTTGGGTTTACATGTTAAAAGTTTCTAGTTGGATTTGAGTTGTAACAGGTTATAGTTTAAGTCCAGCTCCAATCATACTAATTTTGCTAATAGTCAGTCTGTCTGCCGGGTGATTATTGTTGTTTAGTGAAAGGTAAGTTGATAACATTTTAGCTCTTAGAGTAAGCTCTTTCAAGCTAATGCCGAAGTCGACTTCTCAAAGAGCTAATCTTAACTAAATGTTCACACTGATTGCTGTTTTGTTTATCAAGTTTCAACTATATAGTTGTTGCATTTATAAACAGTAAGATAAATGTGTAATTCAACAATTATGTTTATTTCAGTTGGGTTTTTACTCTTAGTCGTATTTTAGAATTTATTTTGTAGCACTCTATTTTTTTAGAAACTGTTGCTACTTATTGCTGTCCCATTTAAATGTCCCATTTGATAACTCGTGTTTTTTTAATAGTAACTTAATTCACTTATACATTAGTAATGTATGCACTGGAGAGCTAAAAGAGTCTGCTATTCTTAGTAAGCCAATCCACAAGAACTAGCACTCTAAAAAAAAGCCGGAATTCCCATCTATAAGTGGGCGATGAAGCAGTTCTGAAACACGTTAAGGAAAAACATCAAGCAGAACATATGGCTAATGAACAACTTAAAATTACCATTGGATACCTTGAATAACAAAATACTGCCATTTCAAACTGGTTTCTCAAATCGAATTATTACATTTTACTTAACTTCATGCAAGGCTCCTGCAAATGGCTGAATTTTTGTTTAGCAGTTGCAAGAAACACAAACATTATTTAAAAATGTTTAATTCAATTTATGCTAATAAAGATAATGAACAGCGAAAAAAATACAAATAACCCATGAAAAAATGTAATCAGCTGTCCTGGGAGATTTCTTATGAATTTAGTATTTAACTATATACAACTGACATATTAATTTCTCACTATTAAACAATATGCAAATGTTTTTATAAATACTGCAAGTTAAACAGGCGAAAAACTGCTTGTAAGGTAAATATATGTAGCCTCTTCCACACCCAATTAGCTGTATTCACACTCTTTGGCTTACAGTGTTTATCCTTGGTTTGGCTGCATTAACAATACCACAAGGATGAACATTATACTTGTTTAAATTCTGTGGCACAGGCCCTGCTATATGCTAAACGCCTGTGTCTACACAGCTACCCATTCATTGTGTTTAGATTGTCAATGAGGACTGACCATAGTTTTATCAACTCATTATTAGGTGTTTTTGAGGATGTGTTTTTAATGGCTGACTGGGTCAATGACTAATAAATCCAGTGTGCACACAAAATAATTGAATACATAATCCATGAAAAACTAAAATCTGAATTGCACTGAAGTAATGAAGTACATGAGCCTTGCTGGTAAGGCTTAACTATAATCTTTAAGCACTGTAACATTAATATCATAGAAGGAAAAGCTAGCTATATGACCTAATTTGTAGTTTATACAATGAACAAGATAACAACATGTAACTGCTTAACAATAAGATATCTTGTCTATGCTAAGATGAAGCCAGCAGCATGCAATCTTCTTTAATTTCTGTTTGCAAATTAAGATTTGTCCTAATATATACCAAGTTGGAACATTGTGTCAGTCACACCCTGTGTTTGATCTCTGGTAAGACAGTTCTATGTTTAGACTTTAAATAAAATGCCTGAAACCTACTGTAATTTAGAGATTAAAACCTCAACCTATTGTAACTTTTTCCATACATATCAATCTAAGCACTGACATTTGTGTACCATTCAGATATTTTTTTTTTTTTGTAAATTTAACAAGAATGTACTCAATATGCACCTTGAATGTTGTGGAACACTTTTAAATCTAGAAACTACATTTAAGGTTTCTATTTATTAATATGCTAGTCTTCCTATTGACTTTTGAGTACCTAGGTTGTGTAGCAAATAAACCATGTGATGAGTGGTGGCAGATTAGTTCATTATATAAAATATTGTGACTTTGCTCCTAATTCATTCTCAATGCTTCACCATCTACTGCACTAGCAGATATAGCAAAAAAAATACACCCATAAAACTACAAGGTTTCAGGCAAACTCTAACCAAAGAGATAAAGAGTCAAAGCACTGTTTTTTTTCCCCTGTTCGTTTTTCAATTTATTACATATTGATATGCAGGAGGACACACACAGACTTTGAGTAACAACTACTATAGGTCTAGAATATGAATCCAGTACAATTTTCATTATTACATGTCATGGAAGCTAAAAACACATCTACAGTTAAAGTCATTTGACTTGGACAGTTTCTGTTATCACAGAAATTCAGTTTACATCAGCTCATATATCTCTTCTTAGTGTCATTTGGCTGTGCTATAAAATAGCACTTTACACACTGCAGGGAATGTGCATAATTATTTCCTATTTCAAGCTACGCTGACAATTCCAAAAATGTCTTGGCTCATTTATATTTGCTGTATGCCATACATTTTATTATTTTCATTCATATTCAGCCACTCCACCAATAGAATTCATTTGTTTTCAGACACCTTCCACTGGCTTTTATTCCTTCATTCTTTGCTGTTTATTGTACTCCCAGCAAGTAAGCAGTGGATAAGAACACAGTTACTATGCACAATGAGGTATTTAGGATATGAGATACACATTAATAGGTTCAGAGAAAAAAATAGTAATGTGCCTTTTATTTTATGTTTTACCTTTGCTGCGTCTTCGTCCTCTATTCTGCTCTGTATAAAACTTAATTTGATTGTCATCTTCAGGTTCTGAACTTGATTCCTCTTGGGGGCCATACACACCTCCAGTCACTGCCAAAGAAAGTTTGAGACAAAAACACCCAAAAGAAAATGTTTAATTAAATGTAACTTTTGTTGTGATGAGAAATTATTAAATTCTTCCTCATTCAGTTGTCATGCATAGACAAGGACCAACATTGCATAATTACAGTGAACTGATGTCAAAATTGCAGATTATAATTGTTAGGAGATTTGATTCTTGACTCCTATTAAGTCCCTCCTAGTTTGATTCAGGACCCTTTTGTCTCTGGAGCTTAATTTTCTAATCACATCGTGTCACATCCATGGAGTATATTCATCTGCCTGAGAGCAGCTCCATGATGAGGTGACAGCAAGACAGAAGATGCGAAAACCTTTGTTTATACTGATAAGCAGGCAATGCATCAAAACACACATTTTTACTGATTCTCACAAGGGGATTGCATGAAAGCAATAATTGCCAATACTGAGGATTTGCAACTCCTAAGCCAATAATACATAATTAAATTATCTAAAACAGTTAAAAGGCATTCTAAAACTGAGTAAAATTAAATATATCCTGTTAAGTACAGAATAAATACATTTCAAGGTGTTTCAGTGGTGGAGGAAAACATATGATTGACTGAGATCCTCACACTCCACTTATGTATGTCAAAGCTGCATTTAAATTAAATTCTGTGTGTCAATGGAGGCTTGTTTGTATTAACAAGTATTATGCATAATTCCATATTTCCTATTGATTTATTGTAACATTCAGGTTTTAAATGTCACATTTTAATTACTTGTAAGCAGAAAAGTTTTATAATTAACAGGCATATTGGCTTGAAAACACAGGGGAAAAAAGGCAGGTGGAGTCTACACAATGTAAAAATTAGGCCCTGACCTATCACTACAGAACACTTTATAAAATATTGGTATAACAGACAATTCCTCAATCAGGCAGCAGACTTGACAGGTGATGTCAATTGCAAAGAGAAAGATGATAGAAAATCATAAGGGGAAAGGTGGATCCAAGAAAACAATAACCTTGACAAATAAAACAAAATTTAACAATATTAATATAGCTACCTACTACTCATAACTATAATGACATAAGAAAAGTGAAAAAAAGAGGTGAAAGTATTAACACACGCATCCAAATAATTTGATTAAGGTTTTCACACAGGTCTATAAAAATGATCTAGGGATACAGAGTGGTTCTTAAAACAATTGCAAAAAACAGAGTTGCTCCCTGAATTTGAGTGAACTCTAGCTTTGTTCTGTGAGTGGATGCCACCTCCGTAAAAAATCCAATCATGTAATCTTTGTTCTACTAAATGTGAAAAGTCAAATATTAGTAATGTTATAACAAAGTGGAAGCAACTGGAACAACATAAATTCAGCACTAACTGCACAGATGTCACTGACTTCTCGCAAAATATATGTGGAAAAAGCAGACAAGCACATGATTTTGAAAACACAGGGTGAATGCATCTTCTCCATCCATTGCTATTCCAGCAGCAAAAAGTTAACACTACAGAGGTGTCTCGAAAAACAGTACCACTCCTTTTAAAGCAGTTTCCAGAAAATAGCTTTACAGATCAACACAATACTGTATAAAAATACATTTAAATATTACTAGTCGATGATGCCGCAAAGCTAAAGCCTACCTTTTTCTGGCTGAGATTTTCTAACCTTGAGATTTTTTATTTAGAGATGAACATATTTTTCATCTTATTACTAAGGGAGAGCCCAAACACTCTGCAAAGTAAATAAGTGTTAGCCTCATGTAACTGTAACACTTTTTTTTCTCCCATTACCCAAAGGGACACACATCAACCATTAAATAGAGTTTAGGCTTTTGGCTCAGCTCTGTCTTTAACACAAGATCAGTACAGTGCTCCCATTAATACAGAAGCAATTTGCCCGATGATTTTTTATTTCATTTGTAAACTCCTCCACTTGGGAAAGGAACTCATTCCCAACCTGGAGAAGGCAATCTACCCTTTTTCAGCAGAAGACCATAGTCTTGGAAATGGAGTTCAGTTGCTGATTCTCATCCCAGATGCTTCACACTTGGCTGAGAGATGCTGCAGTGACAGCCAACAAAACCCTATTATCTCCAAAAAGCAGAGACCCAATGCTGGCTAATGCCACCATAACGGATCCCTTCAGGATATCTAGAGTCATGTAAATACTTCTCATTGTGTCATGTAGAGTTAGAAAAGTGTGGCACAAAAAGTATGATAGTTTTGCAATAAAATAAATGTAAATGTCCCAAAGTTTCCATCAATAACCTGAGTATTTATGTGTTTGGTTTGCTGTGGACTTTGTGACATCACAAACTAAGTGATGAACAACAACGATAACTTTCTACTTGTTCTTTAGTTTCATCATTTGAATATTTCTTGTCATTTGCAGTTTTATTAGTAGTTCCAGCTACCAGGAGAAACGCAAGGCCTCTATACTCGCATCCAGCCAATAAGTGGAGATAGTGCTGCTACGTCTTAGCTATGATATTACAATTAGTGACTGAACATATTGTTTTAGTGTACTACCTTTGACTTTCCCCATGTCCCTTTGCCTTATTTTGCTCTGGTGCTTCAGCAGCTATATTATTGGTAATATGGACAAAAACACTCAATTAATAATTCCATACTGTACAAGATTAACATCAAACTACCTGTATGGTAGTTCTGGACAACAACAGCACACACACATGTTTCTCCAACTAAACCCTTGTCCTATTTGTAATACACCTACTGAGTTAAAAATATGTCAGGGTTACACATTCTGCATATAAATGCACATAGCCAGCTTCCTTAAATACGTATAGATCAAGTAAAGGCAACTTCCACTTGTCATGATGAAATATTTGTCCCTAAAAACTTAGTTAGGCAATATATGTAAAATGTCAACGTACCCAAGTCTTCGTGACTAAATCTGTACCCAGACAGTTTTATAAATTTAGCATTAAATCTCAGTTTATCTTAAAATCAGTCATTAACTGCGGTTAACCGAGAGGTCCCCATCTGCTACCTGTCACACTCTGAACTTACAAATTCATACTTTAACTGAAGTCCATTTCAAAAAAATCCTATTGATGGATAATTTAACTTGGGACTGGTTAATACATGTTCTTCAATCTCACTCGGATTATAAACACCGGTCCACAGACAAAAAACCCACACAAATCAACTCACCTGCACTAATGTGCTACCACAGGCATCCTTACTAAATATCTAATAGATCACTGAGTTTTGGAGTTATGTAGAACATTAAACTGCAGAAAAACAAGGCCAGTCTCATCACAAAAAGTAATCTGAGATATTTCACCGAACAGGTGTTTCCTTGGGATCTCTATAACTTTAACTGGGAATGTATTTTAAAATTTGTGCCAATATTAGGTGTGTGTGGCTTTACATTTACTAAAGTTTTAGACATTTTATTTACAAACATGCCCCCTTTAAACTGTTTGGGGTAAAAGGTTTAGCTAGTCCTTGGTTCACTCTTGAACTGAAAACCCTAGTACAATAGAGATTAGCACAAAAGTAACTAATGTAAGTTAAATGCTGATTTGCTTAAATTCCTCCAGTCAAAAATAAATGTACTGCTTTGATCTATAAAGACAAAGAGTCTGAAGCCAAAAAATATTTAAATCTATTTCTGGGAACTGTTATTCAGATTTACCCACTCAGTTAATGTTTAATAAGCACCTAGTTTATCCAAACTTCCCGTTAAAGGACACTTTTGAAGCTTGTGTGACTAGCTACATCTTCAAAAAAAACACCCTCAGGTATGACCTCTGCATTTAGCTACCAGATCATAGCTGATCCACACATAGTTTTAATATGTCAATTTAATAAAACTGTATCCCTGAAATATGATATTTTCCCTTTGTTGTACTTTTACTAAAAAGGAGAGATAAACCTCCACTGAATAATTAAAGACCCACTTCCAAATTGTACTGACAAATGTGCAGATTAAATATTATTTGCATTCAAGGATTATATTATTACCTTATCAGTCAAGTTTTAGAAAAACATTATGGTACAGTTGCTGTCTGTTTGAAGGACCTACATAATGTTATTCAACCATTTGATCAAAAACAGATTTTTGCTACTTCTTTGACACAAATGATCATGAGATCTTGTGTCAAAGGCTTTCGGATATAGGGTATACTGAACCGCCTGATGGATTGGATTTTAAACTATTGAAATTACCCTTGTTATTGAGCACCTGTAGTCTTCTTTAGCAACTTTCAGTCCTAGCTATTATCACGCACATGGCTAATGAAGGAATGTGAAACAAAAGCCACGTAATCTCCCAAAAGGGGGAAGTTGCCCGTAGGTCTCCAAAATCTTACTACCAAACAGGGTGTTTATTTTGTAACATCTTATAAATATCTTGTCATCAGCATAGATGAAACTTTAAATTTTGAGCCCCACATTGACAATCTGTTTAAACTTTACACAAAAAAGAGTTGTGTCTCATAAATGCCAGAAAACAACTGGTTTCTGTTATCATTAGGATTATTATGGATTACAGAGTAATTGTATAAATGAAGGCGAATGCCAGCTCTTCATACCTATTGAATACAGTCTGCAATGGGCTTATATTTATTACAGTTAGCAAAAAATTCAGTCATCATTGGACCTTGTATTAGTTATTAAAATGAACCTCTTTAAACACTCGCACACTAGAAAAACACATTCATTTACCGATCAATCCTGCATCTGGTAATGTTAAATTTATTGAAAAAAACCCCCAATAAAAACACAGTATTCCCTCTCAGAAATGTATTACATCCAGTCCTACGAGTCCCTCTATAGCCCTGGTATGTATGAATGTATGAATAGGACCAGAAGCTATCCATCCAATCTGGTGACACATGTGGAGTTAAAAAGAAATGAAATAGAGTAGTTTGACAACATGCCTATAGGCCCCTGTACTTGTTTAAAGTTAAAACATTTTGTTCTCAATGTATGATATTTAGGTTTTAGAGGATTGCATAATAATGTTTATCTCTATCTCTCTCTCTTTTTATATATATATATATATATATATATATATATATATATATATATATATATATAAGGGATAAGTGAGTTTCTACGGTTGCTCTATTCTGTTTCCAACTTTCTTTTCCTCTAGCAGTTCACCTCATACTATTCGCAGCTTTGTGTCAACTAATTTGGTCTCTGAAGATTTCTGTCTACATTTTCACACTTAATCAATTCATTGTTTCTTTCTTTCTTTCAAATGTAACACTTTTTCGCCTCTGTTAACAAGTTGACAGAGATTTCTCAGGTGTCTCTTAAATCCCTTTGGGACACTGGGGTCAAAATATTTAAATAGTTTGGACAGCTGCTTTTCAAGCCCTTTTCTAACAAGTTTGTTTGGAGCTACAAGTTTGAAAGAGCAGGATGTGTGTTCTTGGTGGGCGTCTTTTCGATTCCGTATATTTCATACCTTTTAGAATTTCTGACATGGTTGGCATAGGGGGGTTAAGTACCTGCCCCTTTGCCCCTTTGCCCCTTGATCACCAACGTGCCCCCTTGCCCATGTTTCATGTTTTTTTGGTTTGATTGTTTTTGTGTGTGCGTGTGTGCATAGTCAAAAAATTTTATTTTTTTAAATTTAAATCTACCGTGGCCGGTACCATGATCTGGACAACGTGCCCCCCACTGATTGCCCTGACATACCCAATCAACTCCTGCTACTAATAGCTAAGCTGCTGCAGACGGCCACTACGACAAATAAAGACAAATAACTGGTCCGGTGAGTAGGTTCCCCAGAGGTATTAGTTTGTGCACGGTGTATCCTTAAGTGATTTCTATGTCATTTAATACATTTTTACTTCATAGCACTAGGAATAATAAAGGGAAAAATATGAATGTATTAAAACAATGGCAACACCGTATTTTTTTGAGAAGGTATGAAATGTCAATTTGTGTGTGTTTGTGTTTTATGTGCATCAGATTGTAGTTTAAGGATCATGTTTCATTTTGCAGAGATCGTTGTAAGGACAGGAGGTTAAAGCAGAAACAAAAGGAGCTATGTGAGGCTGCTATGGTGTGCTGCAATTCCATGTTGCATTCATAGTATATTTGTGGTAAGGGTCGGTAAATTCAACTGGTTATATAGCAAGGTATGTTGCTGTATCGTGTTTCAAAACCATGCGCCATTTGCCCCCCTTTAACTTTGAGCACCTGCCCCTCCAAAGGTCTCTACACAGCCCTATATCTATCTATCTATCTATCTATCTGGACAGACAGAAAGACAGACAGACAGACAGACAGACAGACAGACAGACAGACAGACAGACAGACAGACAGACAGACAGACAGACAGACAGACAGACAGACAGACAGACAGATATATAGATAGATAGATTTATGTTTTAGTTTTTTTTTCATGATGGTGTTTCTTCTCCAGTGTTGTCGAAAGAACCTTGAACACCTTCACAGAACATCTGTGAACGTTTTCAAGGATAGAATGAATTACAATTGAAGGATATAATTGAATAAGATTTAAATGATCTCCATTTACAAAATAGGCAGCTACTGGATGTATTTGATTGCTCTTTTCAATGTAGCAAATCGACAGTCAAGTTAAATACAAATGCATGCCGCTTTTTTTAGATTACTGAAAATAAAACAAGTAAAAAACATTTTAAAATGTCTTATCTCTTTATTTCACGTTACATTTCTCTCCTAGTTTATGTTGCTCTACTGCATAAAACCCCAATAAAATACATCATCGGTCATATTTACAGTTTTTTTCTTTCATTTGGTATATATAGCCCACCACTAAAACACTTCAAAGTCATATAACCCACTGTGTGACTGTAGGTACTTTATAAACTACTTCAATCCGAGTAGGCTTGAAAATGTTCTCACTAGGATTTTCTGATGTTTTTCTTAACTTTTGTAGATGTGTACAAAGTTAATTTACTAAATGATTAAAGGGAAGAAATAGCTGCCTACAAATTGCTTTATTTGCTGATTATCTAATATTTAAGTGTGTTTGATTAAGTCTACTACCAACATTAAGCACATTCTTCACAAACTGTTTAGGTGGTACGATAAAGTTTTTCTTTGATGCTTTTCGTCTATGTTCATAATTACCTAATTTATACAGTCGGTCAGCTGTGTAGAGACCTATTTTCCTACAAGAAAAATGTTATATATATATACACATACATATATATATATATATATATATATATATATATATATATGTATATATATATATATATATATATATATATATACAGCATAAGGAAATTAATACTGATGCTAAACTAATATTCTTTTCACTTACACAATGCATGTTATGCAATGACTCATAAAGGTTTGGCCCATGATTAAAAGTTTTATTAAGTCTGAGTAGAAAGTCTGCACCAGACTCTCTTGGTCTGGTGCACTCATACTGTATGAGAGGTGAATAGGATTCAAGTGCTCCAGTACTGCTATTTGGAAAGCAAAGCTCAGTCAATGTGGTGTAAAATTGGTTCTAAATTTATGCATCGTGTCAGAACACGTTCAGAGAGTTGATAGAAGCAAAAAAAAGGGGAGTTGAGCAGACTGGAAGGTGGCTTCACAGGGTCAGCCTCCTGGTTGATGACACAGCTGAAATAAGTGTAACAATTTGTATTTCTATATTCTATAGAAAATTTAATTTGTTTAAAACTATTAAACAAATAAAACAAAACAACTCCAAAAGGAAGCTTCTTACTTTTCCCGAAGTAGTTGAATGCTCAATAATTCATTCTTTCTTTCCTTCATGGTTAGTCATTTGGATTCTATTAAACTAACCCTGTTAGAAAGGTGTCAGTGTCCTTCTGTAAGGAAGTAAAATATCAAATTACATCTGCTTTAAACCCTGGCTGTGTTGATATTAACTCTTAATACAGTTTGAAATACAAAACATCAAAGAAACTAAGGATACAAATGTCTTAAGCCATTCAAGACCTTAGTGGGATTTTCAGAATACATCCTGACCCGAATAGAAAAAAAAAGTGTATTGTATATACTGAGTTTCAACTAATAAAAAACAGGTTTTAATGGAACCAATGGTAAGTACTCGAACAATAAAAAATTTTTTTTCTTTTTGTTTGTATTTTCTGATCTTGAATGGTTATATAGGAAATGTGGCAAGTCTGTTCAGTTTTCATAGAAAACAGAAGACTAAAAATAAGGTTTCCTGAAAATTTCACCTCATTCTTGATTAGTGTTTAGCTGTTGTAAACCAATGCATGTGAAAAAAAAGTTTACTGGTGCTAGTTGAAGTAAAGGGGGGCTTTACAAAAATAGTACCAATTCAAAGAGCTATGAGTTGGAGATTACATACAGTGTATAAAAATAAAAAATAAAAGAAACAATCAATAGATGTGTATGTGTTTCTGTAATAGTATCTAATTGTCTGGCATTAAGTTATACCAGGTTTTTTGAAGGTTAGTTAAAATTGCTATAATGATTTCTGTTTGCTGAGTTCCTAATTTCACCAAACAGAAAGGATGAAACACAGATAGGTCAACATATTTCTAATAAAATTTAGGACATTCTTTAACCAATAATCTAGCAAATTTAGTTTAGACCCACAGATTTGTTTTTGTTCACTATCTAATGCCTTGAGATATTACTTTGATATGTCCACGTTATGCTCCACAATGTCATATGTTTTGTGATGTGTAGATATTACTCCCGTAGTAAAAAAAACCATACAGATGGATGCTGCGACCCCTTTATTTTACATTTTTATTTTTCTTTAGACAAAAGGACTTATCTCTATAAAATATATTTGTCTCTGTTTATGTATTAAGACACAGCAACTGAAAATCTTTAGTGACTATAACCTGCTTTTAAATGGTAGTTTAAAAGCAGGTCAATGGGATCTCTTGTGATTTGGCAATGAAAACAGCATCTGCTCTTGGTCTACTGCTTTGACCACATCTAAAATGTTTGGCTGACAACAATATACTGTATACATTTTAAAGATAAAAGAGGATGTTTTGAATGTCTACAATTGATCTCAGATGTTATCAATGATCCAAATACAAACATGTATTAGCTGTGATTGAGTGGAGTGAAACAAAACCCAAAGGTTGTGTCCACAGTGAGTCTCAAAATCACCACATTACTTACTGATATTGTACCTTGATTTTATAACTGAACAATCAGACAAAAAGGTTTTATGTAAGTCCAGGGCTATTTAAAAAAGTTGTATTTTTTATTTGTTTTTTGGTTGGTTATAATTCTTGCTGCATCTACATTCTATTTTATTGTGACCAACACGGTCTCCGATTAAATGAAGAAAGAATCTTCCAATGAGTGGATAGGATGTACAGCTGGATTATCTGAAAACTATTTAAGATTCAAAATGTTGATGTAGATCTCGTCTTTTTTTGCTATTATTTTATGGATTTTCCTCACACAAACTTAATAAAGGGCAAGCCTATTTCCTGGGTAGGGGTTGGGTGTATGACCAGGGTTTGAACTTAGGGGTAGATTTTGGGTAAGGCAGGTAGTTGTAGTGGTTAGATTTAGGGCTAGGTTCAGGGTTAGGCTATAGAAATTCTTGACAGACAAATGGATGTCAATGGAAAATCCCCACAAGGATAGAGAAACATAATGTGTGTGTAGTTATGTGTGCATTTGTGATCGGGATGACAGAATGGTCCTGGTTCCTGGGTAGCGTACAGCTTTGATAAATAATACACAAGAGAACCAATCTAAGACAAGATAGAAAACCCTTAGGGGAACATGTCCACTGTCCTCTCACTTCCTATATGCTTTTCCCTGTTACCACAATATTTGTTCTTCAAGCTGCTTCTTTATTTATTTTGTTAGAAGCTGTACAAAACACATATTAAAAAAAAAGATTAAAAAAAGAATGCATTTCCTGTTGAGTTAATAACAAAAATATTTTAAGTCATGTTTTAGTGTACCATTTCTTTTTATTGGGTGCACTTTAAATGTATTTAAAATTTATTATCATTGTATATAATTTTTTTAAACTTTTTATTATTATTACTTTTTTTTACATTTGCTCTTTTTTATTAGGGGCTTATAAAACAGCAAGGAACATGGAAAGTGTCAAAAGATTTTGTAGGAGGTGTGGATTTCAAAGATCAAAGTAAATGCACAAACGTAAAGCAGTCTTTAATGTGTCTTTTTTAAATAATGAGCTGCTTGAAGGGCTTCAAAGCATGTGAATATAGCAAATGTTTTAAAGCACAAGAAAATGCCTGTAGAGTTAAATAGCAATTATCTGTCACATCAATTAAATATGTAATATGTTGGGTTTGCATTTACGTGTTGTCACTGTTTTTGTAAACTAAGCTACACTAGCTGAATAGCAGCTAATTTATTTATCCTTCAGCTGCTATCTTGCCTGAACAAGCAGCAGTGCAGATGCCTCTAGAATCAGATTGTGAGTTGCCAGGTTGTGAAGACAGATGGGCTGAAATTACAAAAAAAAGATGTTGATTATGTGTGCAGATTTTATTTGGAAGTAAATCCCGCAAATTAGCAAAATGTTGGAAAAAAATAAATAAAAATAGCTTTAGTTTATACGAGTACCTAATATTCATTTAAAGTTGGTAGGCCATGCAAAAAAGAACAAAAGGGAATAAATAATGGGATGCCTGGGCATCTGCTGGCTCATTTCTTCATATATGCCGACTGTGGCCTCATGGACAACGTGCTAATTTAAGTAAATGTACCAGTTGGTCATCCTTTACATAATTATGGTTACCTGCTAAAATGTTTTTTTATGACAAGAGAGTTGAAAAACAAATATAAAATGCTACTATGGATTTCGTGAGTATTATACTTGTTATAATTGATACATACAAATGTATTTATCATTAATTTATATTAATTTATATATATATATATATATATATATATATATATATATATATATATATATATATATATATACTTAAAATTAATATAAAATTTACTCAACTAAATTAAAGGACATATAAAAAATAAAAAAAAGACAATGCCCGAGTTATAGTGAATTGCAATACAAGAATCTAATGACATTGCACAATTACACACTAAAGCTTGAGTCAAAAATAATTCACCAATAAGGATTTGAAGTAGAAAGAGTGAATAAAACTGCAGACAGTCTAACAGTAAGATCAGCACAGAACACACACATGCACAATTTAGGAAAGAACAGAAAGTCCACAGAAGATTTGAGGTTGTTCTCCATTGTAACGTTCCCATTAGTGAGAATAATTAGCTAGATTATGAGTTAAGGAAAAAGCTAAGGGGTGAGGTGATGAGTTCAGTCTACACACTGTAGTAAAAGGAAATAATTCTGTGCGTAGGAAGATGGTTAGTAAAATAAAATATTCTCACTCTCTCTCTCAGACAGACAAACATTTAATCAACTTTACCTATTTCAGGAATTACCTAATTGCTTTGACTTGTGTGTGCACATGCTTAGTTGGTTATTACCTGTTATGACCTTATTTCAGAAACGTAAGATCTGTTCTACAGTTTTCCTTTTCAAATGCTGGGTATGTGTCTTTACAGTCTTCTTCATAAAATCTGAAGACTGGAGAACACCTATGCTGCTACAAACGTTATATCCAGAGCTAGGAATGCATAGGAGAAGGAAAAGGAGCAGATTTCGAAACCAAAATGATGCTTAAAGGTTTAGGACCTCTAGCAGAAATACCCCAACAAGGAACTAAGGGCAGGCCATGCAGAGACCTTTGGAGGGGCAGGTGCTCAAAGTTAAAAGGGGGCACATGGAGTCAGGATTTGAAACACAATACAGAAACATACCCTCATAAACAACTGGTTGAATTTTACCAACCCATATTATAAAGAATTTAAAATGGAATCACCACACATCATAGCAGGCTCACACAGCTCCTTTTGTTTCTGCATTAACCTCCTTGCCTTATGAGGCATCTCTGCAAAGTGAAACATGATAAAACTAAAATCTGATGCACATAAAACACACACACACATGAACAAATAGACATTTTATACCATTTTAAAAAATTGTACTGTATAGCCTTACATTTAATCCATTGATCCTTTACCCTTTATTATTCCAAGTGTTACGAAGTAAAAATTAAATTAATAATATAGAAATCACTTATTCAAATGTTGGACTATTGACTTTGCACATGACAGAAAGGGTCTAAAATTTTTAGAATTTGTATGGATATTTCCCTTTATGGGTCTATTTAATTTTTGTGTTAATAAATATGACGTTTAAAAAATCAAAACTCAAATTCTTCTAATATTGTTGTGTTTATACTGCAATAGCCTGAAATCATGAATATGCATAATGGATAGTTTAAGTGAAATATAATAGGAAAAGAAAAAGATAACAGTAAAAACCTAACAAAAAAGACACATTTTTTCCCCAGAGCACGATGTGTGTGTGGTTAACTAAATTGTAGCAGGGCTGCAACTACGAAATGACTTAAATAAAATTTTGCTACCTTCAGCACTTTTAGTGTGCTTTAGATAAAACACAACAAAACATAGAAACTTCAAACCCAGATTAGATTATTCTTAACTAGTTTTAGAATAATCCACTGCAGGTTTGAAGCGGGTATGTTTTGTAGTTTTGGAGGTGGGGCAGTTCTAATGTGATGCAGATATTTAGAAATGGGCCTTTAGTTAAGGTTCACAAATCAGTGAAAGGGTTCACAAATCACAAACTTAAATATTCTAAAAGTAGTGAAGAATAATATAGTCCAGGTTTGAACTGTCTGTCTGTAGCAGCTATAACTTGTGAGAGGAATGTGCAAATTTGGACGACACAGAGGATGCTCATTGCTCCCTTTACCTGATCCACAAAAAACTAATACCGCTGCAGAACCTACCCACGGACCAGTTTTTTAGTTTCTGGGGAATCGGAACTCTAGTGGCCTCTACAGCTGCTTAGCTCTTAACAGCAGAGCATGGCTGGGCATGGCAGGGCAGTGACGGCAAGTTGTGCGGACCTAACGGCCATTGTAGACCTAAATTATTATTATTTTGGCCAAGCTTACATACAAACACAGACACGCACAAAAAAAAAAAAAAAACACTAACAAAAAAAGCACTTTAGGCATCAAGGGGCAAAGGGGCAAGTGCTCAAGCCCCCTCCACCACCCGCCTCTGCACATCCCTGACTGAGGGGGTAAAAAAAAGGATATCTCTACTGACGTATCCTTAATGAGGAAGTAACATTATTATCATTAGCCACCAGGACAATCCAGATTAGCTGTTTTTTTGTTAGAGAATAAAATGTTCCACCAACTTTCTCATGTTCCATTTCTAGTATAAAGGGCAAGTTTGCGGCATGTACGGAAACCTGTCTTTGAAGAATATTCTTATTCTTTAAACTTTTCTCATAAGGGTAGATAATCTATGGTTTTGGGCTGCTGCAAACAACAGTAAACGCCTTAATTTTTGCCCTGTCCATGTGTTCTTGGCCACACTACCAGAAACTCCATTTCAATGCAGTTTTTTGAGGGGCCTATTTCTTACTTTATTGTCATTCAGACTCCATCACTGTGAACGGGTAAACAGAAAATGACACAGATGCAAGTTGGAGTTATGAGCTGATTTTTGCCTTGTAGGCTTGTGGTTAGCATTACATGTAATCTTGCGATTTTTAATCAGGAGTTTATGTCAATAGAGTGTACAATCTATTGAGGCATGTATTTATGCAACATGGAAATTTGTAAATCAAAACCTGGCAAAAAACGTTATTTTTACAGCAACTGTGCATAATCTGTACTAAAATCAATAGTAAATAATTTCTGATTTTAGTTTACGTCATTCACATCTCCTTTTCACAACAAGAGTAATTTACTGTGCTGAAACCCAAGACATTAGACGATAAAAAACAAATCAACATATTTTTTCTTAGATATTCTAGTTTTACCTTAAAGTTGAACTACATCTCTTACAAACATATTTTCAGTTTTAGGATAATATCTCTAAGATTAACTGAACTACTTTTAGGTTAGTGCGACTCAGACATGGAATTATTCTTCACATATTGCATAAGATAATACTGATTCAATTTTAGGAGAGCTTGTTCGCTGAAATAAGTATGCCTACCCCAAAAAGTAAAAGATGATTCAAAGATTCAGGGACAGCTAGAAATTATAACTAGGAAGGAATTGTGTCTACAGGGAAGACAAAAAAAATGTGTTTTTTTGCTTTATTAACACTTTTACAAAGCCTTGCACAAGTTTTCTTCCCGAACTTAAATTTACCTAAACTTTGTCATATATCAACCATCAAAACACTGTGTTTTTTGAAGATTATATGTATTTGATAAACACAAAGTAGAGCAGATTTAATAAACAAGCCCTGAGTTTGAAGTCAATTATAGTTGCTTCTATGAGTATTATAATCCAACACATGAAAAGGATTGATCTAAATATTCATGTTGTAACACTGACTATGCAGGATGGTTAAGTTCTGAATCAGTGTTGAGTGCAAGGTGATACGATTTGGTGTTCCTAATCCACACAATTTTACATGTTGGCCAAAAAGTTCTGATTTGACCTCATCTGACCAGATCCGCTTCTTCCAATAATTCCAATAATTTTGGCTTACTGTCCTTTGTAAATGGGGTTGCCTCTTTGCAGATTTTTTCAGTTTTTTTAAATTTTATTTGTTTGTTTGTTTTTGCATTTCTTTCACTTAATTGTTAAAGGTGACCAAACAATTTTCAATTTGGCCTAAGATGATCTGCGGCAATAAAAAAAAAGCAGTGAAAGCTCACCTAGCCTTATGTGAAAGTTAAGCCTAAGGTATTATTAGCAGATATAGTTCCATGAGTATTCAGATGGAGTGGAAATACATTTTCACATTAACACTGAAAACCCTCCAGTGGAGCCTATTTTTTGCCAATTGCCTTTCTTGTGAAATCATAAGGTTTGACTTTACAATGTTGTTATGGGTTCTTTTTGAGACCTCTTTCATCACCTGGCCACCTTGGAGTGCTTTCAGTAAGTTGACAGGCCACTCTCAAGAAGGTGTACCACAGTTTCACGTTTTCTTCATTAGTGGAAAATGGCTTTTACTGTGGCTCCATGGAGTCCCAGACCCCAAACAACAGCTTTGTAATTCTTTGCAGACAGGGAGACTCACACATATTTTCAAATCGTTTTGTAAAACCTTTGCAAACATTACATTTTGTGTTGGATGTATCACATAATTCTTTCAACAAATCTTTAAGCAGGAAAAAAATGGCAAAGAGCATTCTTTGGAAAAACAGACAACTATATAAAAGCTTGGATTAAACCTTGTTTGAAATTGGTTTGTTTATGGCTTTACTTCCAGGTTTTACTTTACTTTCCTGAGCAAGACACACTGGCTTAAACTACAAACACAACAAGTGTTGCAAATTGTCATTTCCAGTGCGTAAAAGGCAGCATGAAGTGCTGCAAGACATAAAAAAGGCTGTTTTGTTTTGGGAAAGAAAATAAAAACTGAAAATGTCTTTCTTAGCAGGTTAAACATGAGTTTGCAATACTTCTGTAAATGTTGACAAGTGAACAGGTCTAGTTTCAAGATTAATGTAAAGAGCAGAATAAATTCCTTGAAGGTTTGATGTAAACCTGTCAGAATGACATGAGTAATAGAGTTGTGAAATTGGAAAAAGGCACAAACACTGCTTTATGAAGTCAAGATCATGTTGGTAGGCCTGAGGCACTCCATTCTACACCAGGCAAAGTAATTCAGATCTGAAAATCATGAAATCAATTAAATCTGATAGAGAGGAAAGAAGGGAATTTTTTTTTTCCTTTTACTGATTTTTCTTGCTTTTTACCAAGTCAGTCTGTTTCATTTTTAAAAGCAGAGAATAGTCTGGTTTGTAATAATGGTGTGGTTCTTCTTGCCTTTTCTTTCTCACTCCTTACTCTTGTGTACCACAGTTTTCTGCAGATCTGTTTCTTTGTGTTTGAAAAAAAAATCTATATTGTGTTACCCTATTTTGGACATTAAGCACTCTGCAAACAAAAGCACACACACAATATTAATCAGAGTTATGTGTGTACATGTACATACACACATAACTCTGATTAATATGAAATGAAACCTTGGAATGATTAATATTATTATAGAGAGTGTTGTAGTATAAGTGCTGTTGACACATTTTATAACAAAAAATTATGAGCAGCTACCAGTTTAAAGGGAGAGAAAGGATTTACAAAGGTGGGAGGTTTAACAAGCCACCACTTGGCTCATGTACTCCAGTTGTCTGAGTATTTGTTGGCCACACTAATTTTTGTCTTTTTTTATTGCATCTCACTACAATCAAGAGCGTATCTTGTTATTTGAAGCTAATAAGCAAATAGAAAATTGTCTGGAAATCACGTAAGGATTTCAGCTAGTTTTTTGCTTAAAGATGCAATATGTTGCCATTTCAGATGCAAGCCCTTGCAGCATCCTTGCAGCTTTTCTTCCCTTTTTCAGCCAGCTTGTGCAAAGACATATGGTCCCTAATTAAAACACTCCATTGCCATAACTTCTGGTATAGTAAAATGTGTAATGGCATATTAATTGTCCTTTCAAAATTTAAAGTTACAAATACAATTATAAGATTGCATATGAAATACTAATCTGTTTCAATTCTTAATTTAAGAAAAACACCATAGCAGAAATATTTAGTTAATAAAGGTTGACATTTACATTTAAACCTCGAACACAAAAAATTCCACACTCTATTCAACGCTGAATAATAATTACAACAATATACAGCTAGTGGACAAGTACTGTGTATAACAAAGCAAACACAACAATACCACATGATCATTAAAAGAAACAACTTGAAAGGATGAAATCGTAGTGGTTAGTTCAGTTTATTGATATTTGCAGACCTTGTTAATGTGCAACTCTCTAAATGCCCCAATACAGCATATCAATCTGTTAATGTGTGGACTTTGACTGAGCTATTGCCACATTTGTTTAGCCATTCTGTTGTACTCTTGCTGCTTTGTTTGAATGTTCCAACTTTGGGCCAGATTTAACTTTAGGGTTTTTTGGTTTGGTAATGATGTTATAATTGTATGTTTAACACTAGAACTGCCAAGGGAGTCATTTTTACCATTGCATTTTCAAATGCTTGTATATTTGTTAAAGTAAAACCCATACATCTTTAAGATTATGACTTGGAAATTAAGCTTTCTTAAATATAGAAAAGAGAATCAGATCAATAGTATAACCTCCTATACATTTGGCTATGTTGCAAGCACTGAGTCGTTTAAACTGGGTGCACACATACACGACAAAAAAGGTCAGTTCAATTTCATCCAAATGACCTTTGCAAAGTAAAGGATCACTTCAGCGGCTGCTCTCAGAGTTCCTAAAAGTAAGGAAGAAGAGCTATGGTGAGTGTACCATTGTAAATCTTTTATAGGCTTCTACGAATAAACCATTAATTATTGCTCCATAACTGTTCATTAGCTGTGAAAAACTGCAAAGCTTTCAACTGAAATGAGGAATGCTCAGCTTGGAGAAACAGTTTTAAACAAGCAAATTAAGTGAAATGTTAATTCTTGTAAAAGCTGTAGTGTTTTTGAGTTTAAAGAATGAGAATTAAGTTTTTTTCCTTCTTTTTATTTCTCTCATTTAAATTCAAAACACAAAACTAAGTTTGGTTTGAAATTTGCTCCTACAAACTCAATAAGGGATGCAAATATTGTTTAGAATACATTTTAGGACTGCCGTCAATAAGTATTAAGTGTACACATATTTTAATTTCATGCTTCACGACCAGCTCTGTCGAGAAAAAAAGAGAGAGAGAGAGAGAAAAACACAACCATGCATAGACACACTAGCAGCAAATCATCTCTGCTGGTTTCAAAATGTAATATAGTTGGATTTTACGGACATATGCACATATAAAGAAGAGCTTTGGTGACCAGGCACGGGGTAAATAGAGGCGTAAAGGTTGGAAGGAAATGGACAAGCTGTTTGAATTATCTGATAAATGCTGGTTAAACATCAATTGGTTCTCCAGATAAATGTTTCCAGTTTTTTTTTGGGGGGGGTGTTATCTCTGGGAAGCACACCTGGTCAACATCAGAAAAGCATTAAGATTGATAAGGATTGACCATGGTCAAACATACATATATATTTTACAGAAATCTACAAGTGTGCCCCAGGAGAATGGCACCTGATTTAGTCACGCTCAGAAGCTCAAAAATGTTCAAGGGGAAGAAATCAAATCACAACATAGATGCTTTCACACTGATTGGTGAATAAATGGGAAAATGAAAGTACTACACAGAGAGTCAAAAGAAAGGTGAAAATGGAAAAAAAAATGTTTTAGAACCAATTGTGCTACAAAGTGACAGTAGGCAAAGGATTACATACTGACAGAATGACTATAACATACAGAATTGATCACAGTATGTTCCCCCTACCAAAAATAGTAAATAATTAATGACAAATTTAAACAACATCTAAACTGTATACTTTTAATTTCATTACTTGACACAATCACAACTACTTTCCCTGAAGGTATTTAACATAAATTTTTTACACGCAATGCCACAATGTTAATAAGTTTCAACTGAGACCGCTGAATCATTGGACAATCAACATTCAAATGGCTGACTATCCTCTCAAGATCTCTGTTGTAATCAAAATGTCTGTGGTTTTATGTCAGCAGCACCTGATATATCTTATGCAAAACAATGTGCTAGATTGTTATCTAAATAGAGTTGCCAGTCTGGGATTTGAAACAACTTTTAAACATAAAATAAAAGGAGTTCAGCAGTCAACGTAGCAGTAAGGGTATTTATGGGACGGAACTGAAAAGTTAAGGTTTAAGGTGATGCAGCACATTATATAGGAAACTTGAAAACGGGCAGGGTAGGGATCAACTTCCAGTAGAAATTGATAAAGCAAATGTCATTATAAAAAGGGTAACTGAATTTACCTCGCTGACTGACTAAACAATTGCTGTGGTGAAAAATATAGGATTTTGCCACTGCGGCAGGGATATATCAATAGAAAAAGATGCACACAGTTATTCCCAGCTTGTCTGTAGAATACAGACGTCAGTCATTATTCAAATTATCCAATGACAGCAGATCTTGCTAAGATGGGGGTATTATCCCGTTTCACTACCATGCGTATTGAAATTAAAATGAAAGCAAAACGCATGTTTGATGAGAGGGAAATCCTTTGTGTCAACCAAACCATATTCAGTTTTAATTTGTAAAAACCTTGCCTTTAATTTCTTACCAGTGTAGACAACCCTGACTCACCTAATATAAGACGATGCTGGGAAAACTTCCCTCAAACTAAAATTTTTATTATTATTAAAATATTTAAAGCAAACCCATCAGTAGTTTTAGTGTCAAACCACTCAAGCAAGATCAGAAACTAAACATGCAAACAGTTTGCCCAAAGATAAATAAAAAAACTGTATTTTTTTTGTTTTTCAAAAACATGATTAATCTTGTTAAATAATTTTTGCATTTTCTTTATTAAGCACAATAATTATAATTTAGATTGCTCCCTGATCAAGGCGCTTCACTCTCCCATCTCACTGGAATTTCTACAGAATAAGAAAAAAAAAAAGACTTTTAGCTTGGCAGTACATCATTTGTATGGCATGTTGTACTGAAGAGACGCCTCGGGCTGCAGACCAACAGCTGTAATCACTGCGTTTGGTCTTCACCAAAGACTGAAGACGACTGAAAATGAAACTGAGCTCTGCAACACAAACCTTCTCGCTGTCTCTCATTCTCCCTTACATAAGCACAAAGGACTGTGTGAGCTAATACTTTCATGTTCCACTTCAAAGCATTGATTACACAAGGAGAAGCCCCAGATATTAACCACGAGGTTATCCTTGTTGAAACAAGTAAAAGTACTTGTTGCCAAACATCAAATGCCAGCACTACACCAATCTAGAATGTTGAAAGACATAAACACAACAGTGGAGATAAGAAGGCGTGAAAGGGAATGCAAGTAAGGTTGAATGTTTTTAAAGGACAAATTGTTATTCGGTTTTCCATAAATATAACTTCAATATATTTATCTATGGGTTTTTAGGATACTCTGAAGAGGAGAGGTTGCAATTTTAAAGACAACATAAAACCAAATCTGACTAACGGAGTATGTACTAATGCTTTATTTGATGTTATTGAATCCGACAGTTGTCGCAGAACCTATAATTATGCATGTTAAAACAATCTCTATCCTTGCAAATAGTATAATAACATATCAAACAACAAAGAAATGATCTATTCAGCTATTTAGTTTTCCCTGCCTTTTTTTTTTGGTGAGCCAATCCTTTTAAAACTGCTTGACAATGAGATTTATGCATGAGTCAACAGCTTGAGAGTCCAGGTATATAATGCAGCGACAAAACTAGGACAATATATGCTGAGTTGGGAGTAAGGAGCGTTGCCACAGGGCATATTTGTACATGCAGGAATGGGGACACTAGTAGGAGTTTATGAACAGTTGCAGTGTTTTTCTAATGGAGCAAGATTGCGTTGCTATGCTGCATCGTATTAATATAATATTATATATACGACAATATGTTTCACTCAGTATCTTAAATGACACAGGAACACACGCAGTATATCACACAGCTTCAATGTTGAACTATTAGGTGGTTGTTTTATTTTCACCCCGGTGGTTTAAAAAAAGAAACTTCTTACAAAACAACAACTGTGCAGATGGTGGTATTGTTAAGTAAAAATGTGAAACAGTGTGCTTGTTTTTTCTTTTCTGGGCTGATCGAAGTAGGAGGTCTCGGAAACAACAGATGTAGTCTTAAAGAAAAATATTATGAGGATAAACAAAAATAATAATAACTGGAAACAAAACGTACCATAGACTTTTTCTGAATGAAAAGTTAACTAACAAAAAGTTAACACCATTCAATCATTTTTAAGTTATTACTCTAAATACAACACATTTGTCTTTTGCTTTCATTTCACCAGACACATGATGTGTCTTCTATCCTTCAACTACTTTAACCGTGCTTGATAATGATCTCTATGCTAATACTTCAATAATTAAATGTACAAAATTGGGAAATATAATTAAAGACATTTTAGAAATATTACCAGCTGCAATGTGACAATGTAAGGTTTTTAAGATTTTGTAATGTGATTTATTAGCCATTAGTAACTGTAATAACTATTGCCCTTTCTTACAGTTTTATTATACTGAACTTTAATAACGGCTGTTTAGCAGCAAAAACAGCATTAAAAGACAGCTAAATGTTCTTTTCTACATGAGGAATGAAATTAGTATTTATAATGATGCCTTCAGATGTCTGAAATTCCATGACAGCAAAATCATAAACTAAGAATCTTTCATATAAGTTTATAACAGTTTTACATAACAGTTGTGAGGCACTGCTTAGATGAAAAACTGAAAGTATTTTTTTTGTGTGTGTGTTAAATACAAATTGCAAGGAACTCTGCAGCTATGAACCAGGCTGTAGAATTATGTTCAAAACCCTC
>JAVLVB010000002.1:10098032-10127801 GCA_032876305.1 Orestias chungarensis
ATATATATATATATATATATATATATATATATATATATATATATATATATATATATATATAATTCCAGAATGAACAGAAAAAACTTTTTTAAATGACCAGGAAGGATCTTACTGGATGAGTAAAAGACTGTATTTCTGAAGGAACATTGGATCCACCCTAAAATACCCCAACTTACCATGGAGGCTTTGTAAAACAACAACTAAAAGAGTTTGATAGTTGTTTGACCATTAATTCCAGTACAAAGTTTTGCAAATTACAATTAATTCATCCTGATCATGAACCTTTTATAATGTCTTGTCATTGTCAGCTATTCTGTATTGGGTTATTCAGTACAGATTTCAGTTGATCAAGCGCTTTTCAATCAAACTGGTTATAGTGTTAACTCGGGCCTACTGGATGCTTAGACAATGATAAAAAGAAAGATTATCCTTTGAGTAATATGAGCTTACAAGCTCTTATTATTCTGCTGCATGGGTTAATGTTGGCCTACACATTCTGAAAGCAGGTCTAAGCACTACATTGAACAATTTTACAACTTGCTGAATTTTTGAGTATTTTTCATATCTTTGTCCCAAACAGAACTTAGTTGCATCATATTTTCATGCAGAATGAGTTTGTTACTTTTGTGCAGCTAGGATCTTTCAGGTTCTGACGAAATTAATTGTCTTTATACTTATTGCAATTTAGTGTTTATGCTTTTATAATTTTTGTAGCATGGGTCAACTCTTTGGAACCCTTTACATATTTTAATTATAAACTCTCAAAGGACATGCTTACATCGAGAAGGGCAACTCTCAGTCATGTCCTTCAAAACTGTGGCTGTAGGGAATAATGGCTGTGTTTCTTGTGCTCAGTTATTTGAAACACAATACACTATGCCCGGTCAAATTCCCAATGGCGAATAATAGCACAAATTGAAATGATGTGTATTATAAATAATCACTCTTAATCACTGTGTGATTATGATAAATTTAGAGGCAGGTTATGCAAGACTTTAGTAAAACTACAAGAAAAGAAGTTCTTTACTGTTCTATTATTATCACCATATTAACTAAAATAAAAATAATGATTATCCTGTCAAGGGTGGATAAACTCAGCAAGGTTAATGTTTCAGTATAATACAAATTTCATCAGTGGTCATAGTGGCAAGACCAATGACACAGACTGTATTTTTACAGCATATGTGACTAAAATTATTGTTGCAGCTAATGAACTGTATTCCGTGCTAATGTCACAGATCAGATCTTGAAACTGAGATGACCAGTCACTTCTTTTAAATTTAAGTTTGTCTTATTAATCTAGACAGAAAAATTACATATATTAACTTTTTTGCAATGTGTAGTATGCCATGTTGAAAAAGACAAACTAGCACGTATTGACATTCTTTTTTGAGCAAGAGCACTGAATAAAATATATTTTACTACTCTATTGGATGAGCATGATTATGAACAAATCAGACAGTATTATTGCTTTTTTGCAAAAATTGAATGTGATGTTGGTCTTTGAAATGAAGTCAATAAAATTATTTCATAAAACATTTTTTTTGAACTTAGTATAAATGTTAAATAGAGCTAAATTTGATGTGTTTCACACTTGTTTGGGTTACAGTTTGAAATGTTTTTTTCTCACTGTTCTTTGACAATGTAAATTGATTTATAAAACAACCTTAATAATTGGAAAACAACTTTGATGTCAACTTGCTCTTCTACATGTCAGTTGCTAACATCAATTTATGTAATATCTAATATGGCCACTCTGGCCACAACTCAACCCCCACACACTTTCAACAAGGCTGGTACATAGCCGTATCCAAAATAAAAATACAAAAATACAAAAAGAAATGTTGGGCAATGACAAGGTTGTTTTTAGATGTTTCACAGCACACTGACTAATACATACAGGCAGTTCAATTGTCTAATTAATCTCATTGTTTGTCTTTCCCTGAGAGACATTTCCAACAAATACATCACTATCAATTTTATAAGGTTTTTATTTGTCACTGGGACCTAAACTTTTAACATTCTGTAACACCAGCACAATCAACTTTTTATGAAAGTTTCTGAAGCAGTTGTTCCATCCTTTATCTTAAAGATATAGGAGAAGATCTTCAGCTCATTCTCATTTTCGCAACACTGCGCAAGCGCGATCTCATCTCCAGTAACGCCCCCTGATATCGGGAGCGCGTGCGCGAATTCAAACATGAGCACGCATTGTACGGTTTGGGTGGGTGGGGACATTAGTGATATACGTCATCGCATAAATTTTATTTCGGCATTGACAGCCAGTTATTTTTCACCACCAGTTGTTTTTGATTGGCTGTCATTTTCAATGGGATTTTCTATTGAATTTTTTCTATTGAAAATAACCTCTCCTGTACCTTTAGGTAAAACTTTGGCTTAAGGAATTAACCTCGGTTTTCTGAAACATGAGTGACGTAGCTGACTATGAGACAAGCCCCCAGCGGTGTCCCCCAGAAGCTCTATTACATAACACCAGTCCTGACTGGCCCACAGAAGTGACGTCTGCTGTGGGAGGAAGGACATCCTCCCCCTATAAATACAGACAATCCTTAGGTGATCCTTAGTCTTGTGAGCACATCTCATCCTCACTCCAGGCAAGGAGGGAGATCTGGTGAGATACCTCACTCATGTTTCAGAGAACCGAGGTTAGTTCCTTAACCCAAAGTTCTCTTTCAACATTAGTTTCGGTATAATAATAATAATACTAATAAGATAAGATAAGATAAGATAAGATAGACTTTATTGATCCCGAAGGAAATTGTTTTGCCAGGGTAATGTATACTTTATTGATCCTGTAGGAAATTGTTTTTGGTGTAAACTACACCGAGGCAGCCATTTTGCAGGCGCCAGGTAAGCAGTAGCGCAAAGGGTCTTGCCTAGGGACCCACACTGGATGCTTTGGGGTATTTTTTGCCCTGGGCTGGATTCAAACCCATGGCCTTTGGATTGGAAGTCTGGTGACATTCCAATGGAGCTATCCAACCTGCCTGTTGATGTACGCACAGCAGTGTTGTCTGTCCTAACCAAAACATGCTGCTCTCTGATGAAGGGCAGAAAATGTATCAGAGCCAGCGAGACAGCCATGAGCTCCAGGCGGTTTATGTGAATTGTCCGTGTTTGCGGCTTCCACACACCATTTACCATCATGACCTCGTGCTAACGAGGTGTCTGTGGTAGTAAGCTTCCACGGCGTTACGATGGATCCCCTCGTAACGCCGCAGTCTAAAATTGCAGCTCGTTTCCACGGACTCAAAGCGCTCATGCATGTCTGGGAAACCCCAACCTTCCTGTGGGCTCAAATTGAGTGATGCCACCCACCGTTGAAGCAGCCGCATATGCAAATGGCCGAACCTTATGAAGGCAAACGCTGATGCCATGAGGCCCAGCAGCCTGGGGCAGGATGTGCAGTTTCACACATGCGCCTCTGCGGAAAAATGCCAGAGAAACCTGAAAGGTTTTCAGTCTTTCCACTGAGAGGCGTGCCCTGAACTCGTCTGAGTTCAGAGACAGCCCAATGAAGGTAATTTTTTGTACTGGGGTTAAGATGCTCCTTTCCCAGTTTATTGTGAATCCCAGAGCCGTCAGATGCGATATGAGTTTTTCTGCGTGCATCATCATTTTCCCTGGACATTGAGCTGCTACCAGCTAGTTGTCTATATACGTAGCCAGACGTATTCCTTTTTCCCTCAGAGGTGTGACTGCAGCCTCAGTGCATTTCACAAAAACGCGTGGGCTCAGTGAAAGACCAAAGGTAAGCACAACATATTCGTGCATCTTTCCCTGAAGTGCAAATCTGAGGTATTTCCTGTGAGGCGGGTATATAGGAATGTGAAAATATGCGTCTTTCAAATCTACGGAGATAAACCAGTCTCCTCAACGTACAAACCGTATTAGCGCTGTGTGAGTCAGCATCCTGAACATATATCGTCTCTGATATGTGTTCAGAGCTCGCAGATCTAATATAGGGCGAAGCCCCCCGCTTTTTTTCTGGATGAGAAAATATCTGGAGTAAAAGCCGTCCAGGTTTTGGTCATGCAAGACCAGCCGAATTGCGTGTTTGTTTAGCAGAGAGCTTTTTTCCTCCTGCAGGGTGCCTGCGTTTGCTCCCCGTGAATAAGACTGTATTATGCCTTTGAAACCGGGTGGAGGCGTCACAAATTGGAGCCTGTATCCCTTTGATACAGTTTTTAACACCCAATATGAAGCCCCCCAGGCTTGTCACAACTGGGGATTTCTGGCTAGTGGGCGGAGAAATGCTTCTGTGAAAGCACCGCGCAGTGGCTGAGAGGCTGCCACTCTGTCTTACAGAGAGATCGACCAGCTGTGCCAAAGATGGAGCAATGGCTCCCTCTTCTTTCTTCATGCGCAGCTTCTGTCCTTGTTTTATATAATTTTTTCATGTTTTTTTTGTTGCGGCTGTGGCCTTAGCTCCAGGCCTGGTTGTGTGCCTAGAAACAATTTTATTGGGTTTGTTGGGAAGGGAGAAATATGCCTTTTCAAACACTGGTGTGTGCTTGCGCACTGTTGTGTGCTTTTTGATCGCAGCTCTGGCTCCGCTGAGCTCTCAGCAAATGTGATCCTTGTCCTCTTCATTTTGCTCTTAATTGTGAGCTGCAACGCTGGCTCTGCAGATTGTTGGAATTGCACTGAACGGCACTTTACAAACTCGAACAGGGACAGAACATTTTCCTCTACCCCATGCTCCCTTGAGGTCGCTCTGCTTCGTGCGGTCACGGTCTACCGACTGTGACTGGGGTTGGCGTCTAGGGATGCGGTACACCAGTCGGGCTACCGCCTGAGGGAACGTCTGATGCGGTGCAGTGGGAAGAGGAGGCTGCGCTCTTCTAGGCAGGCACAGTTTCAGCGCTTGGCCTTCCCTCTGTTTTTCTTCGCAGCGCTTTTGCATGGCTCCAATGGTGCAGCCGAATAAACCTTGGGTCTACCGGGGTGTTGAGGAACTGGTTGTTCTCCCTCTGAGACAGGCTGGAGAGATTCAACCATCTTGCTCTCTCCTGGGTGACCATCAAAGCCATAGCTCCCCCTGAACCCTGGACAGCGCTTCTGTGGAGGCGCAGGCAGAGGTCGGTCACCACGCATAGCTCATGCCACAGATCAGCGCTCGGTTTTCCCGCCATCTCCTCTTGAAGCTCTGCTTGATAAGCGAGGACAAGAGATGAGGTGTTCAACGCTTTCACAGATGTCGCCACCACCTTTTTTTTTTTTTTCACCAACTTTTTTCATTTTAAGCTGACTGAAAAAAGTCAGCTTTCAATGGGAGGGTTGATCCTGCTGCTGTCATGCTTCGACTTCTGAGACGGGTAAACAGCTGTGGCATTGAGTGGACTGCTCCAGGACCGGGTTGCTTCCTCCAGGCACTCTGGGAAAACCGGTAGCAGCTGTCTGGTGGAATATTTAGCTTTCTGAAGCCTTTTCCCCTCATACCGAGACATGGATGTCTCTGTGAGGGTTTCCGGCCACTCGATGTCCAGCTTTGCAGCTGCTCTTCTACAGACATTGTGCAGGTCCAAATGCAGTCATGTTTGGAGAGCCGCTGCAACGGGTCTCCGTCTCCATCTGTTTCGCAGCTGATGAGATAGAGAGAGCGTGGCCGTCCTGCTCGTAGTTGTCAGAGCAGAGACGGAGTTGGCCTCGGAGTCAGATTCTCAAATTACTCAAGCCCGGAATCATCTTCCTCCAGCTCGGGCAGCGGTACGACAGCGTCAAGCTGGTCGCCCCAACTGACTCCAGACGACAGGGGCTCTTTCTAACCCATCTAACCCATCCTGAGCATGTTACACCAAAACAAATTCATAGTATGTCCTGTATGTACCTGGCAAATAAAGTTTATTTTAATCTTTAAGCTTTAAGGTTCCCACATGTGCATGTTTTAGTCGGCAGCCAAGCTCTATCCACGGTGAGCACACAAGATAGCTTCGCGACTATGTGTGCTTCTTTTTAAAACCGAAGCAAAAGCTTTCAGCTAGTTTGGTGACTAGTCGCTACTGCTGTTTGATAACAGACCAGTTTAAAACTCAAGACAGCTAAGTGCAGCTACTGAGAAGCACTCGCCGATGGAGTTGTTAGCTTGCTCTATGAACAGTTAAGCTAGCTCAATAGTTGCCGTACCAGCCGTCTGAGAGTTGCTCCTGGGAGGGACAAGAGGTGTTAGATTAAGGATCATATACGTGACGTCTGTATTTATAGGGGGAGGATATCCCCCCTTCCATAGCAGACATCACTTCTGTGGGGCAGTCAGGACTGGCGTAATGTAATAGAGCTTCTGGGGGACAGCGTTGGGGGCGTGTCCCATAGTGAGATATCAAAACAAATGTTGAAAGAGAACTACATAAGTATTGCTTTTGGCCTAAAAAAACAATCCTAAAGCAAGTTAGGAATCACACCTAAGGACCCAGTATGGTCCTGGTGAAGCTGAACTGTTGACAGGTTGGCACGTGTGGCGAGTTTTACATGTTTGCACACAGTGTTTATAGCCCATAAAACTACTACTGGGAAATCCCTCCTACCGCAGTATATGTCATGATGTTTAGGCATGTACTGATGTGGTCTGCAAAACAGTGTTCATGGCATAGAGGAAAGTTTAATAATTGACAAGCTGGAAAATTGCATTTATAATACTAGATCGGCCAAATGCAAGCAGACTTCACTTTTTAAGGCTGCTCTAGAACTAGAGAGTGGAGCTTGTTCAGAACTTTCAAGGGTTGAGAGAAGGTGTGAGGTGGCTGAGCTGAGAGCTACAGAGCTGGAGTAAGAAATGAACAGGAAAGCTGTTCCCTTTTCAGAAGGAGAAACGGAGGAGGGACGGAGTCCCCCCCACCACAACTAAAACCAGTGGAAAGGAAGCCCCAGTTAGGAGTAGTAGGACATATCGGCTCCCAACCGGTACCAGTAAGATTGGTTCGCCATACCTGACTCCTCCCTCACCCAGAGCTTCCACAGGGCATAGGGTGAGTTATGAAGGTGTGAACATCAGCTACAGAACATACATCATGTGATCCTACTAGAGGTTTCAGCCATAGCAGGCACTAAGGGTTGGACTCAATGAGAGATTCAGAGTGGAGAACTGACGCTTTCCACTATAAATTTGCATCTCCTCTAGAACCCCAAAACAACCCCTGAGACCTGGTTGGTCCACACCAAGGGGATTCATTGCCAAACACACTACACATGGTGAAAAGCTCAAAGTTGCACCAGGACCGATTCTTGTCACCTTTCCATAGGTTAGATCAGAATTTCCAATCATATTATGAGTGTGACAGACAAGAACAGTCATCTGATGTCTCAGATGAGTCGAGTCCAACTCCTGTGCGTGGAATACACACATGCTGCTTTAACTCGTTTGCCCAAGACATAGAGCGTTTTGATCAAAGTAGCCAGTATTCAAACATTGATGATTATCTCAGAGAAGTGGAACACTGTCTTCCGGACCTTCCTCATCCGTCGTCACATGAAAAGCTAAAGCTAATTTGGAAGACAAATACTTGGAATGTTCAAAGTTTCATGGAAACATTACCTACTGAGATTCGTGACAGTTACTCTTCCTTATGCGTGGCATTAAGGGAAGGGTACTCAATCTTTACAGATCAGGTCGCCGCGTCCTTAGGTGCTTCTGCCATTCAGAAGTCAAACACTGGTTCTGAGGCCGTAAAGCAATTTAACAGAGAGAACAAGATTACTCCACAGAACCAGGGGGGGTCACAGCTGACATCAGTCAAACTCAACATAATTTCATAACTCTCGTTCTAATAGAAAGAGACACCATGACTACCATACACAACAAAGAAACAGTTTTGATGGTAAACTCAATAGCAACCTTTTGAAAGATGAAGAGATTGTGGCTGCTTTACAAGTGTCTCACTGCAGCAATGCAGCAGCTGTCTACTTCATCCTGCTCAGTGGAAGCAACCAGTCCTCCAGTTAGCATAGCATGTTTCCATAGCCACAGAGATAATGCTGTTTGTCTGGAGAACCACAACTTGGTACCACAAGAACAATTACATTTTCCGGAAACAAATCTGAGACATAACATTTTCGTTGGTCAGTTAACTCCTAAAGAACACGCACACCACATATCCTGCCACACCACAACAGGAGGAAACTTCAAAAACCTAATGCTATCTTGAACGCAGGATCAGAAATTAGCTTTAAAGAGTGGATTTTCCCCTCGATTTTTGTTCTTTCCACGGGTCGTTTGCCCTGAGCAGTGACTTAAAGGGGACACTCCTTCCTTTGAAAACGCTTGGAGAGTAAAATGTTTAACTTCGAAGCAACACAAGTCTACGTCTGTGTATCCGTAAAACTTCTGATCATCCTGTTTCTCCCTAACGAGAAGTAAAGGACCCTTAAACCCTCCAGGGAATCTAGAAGTCAGCACTTGTGCAACCGCAACCAGATTCAACCCCAAACAGAACCCTTGCCACGAGAGGACAACAGAAGTTACAACGAGCCACTTGTCTTCAGCTCCGTGTGTACGGAAAGATCGGCCCCGAACCAAGACGTTGCACAGCGTGGACCGGCTTTTTCCCCCACTACACGCATCCATCAGGCCCCTAGCGTTGTCTCACCAAGGTACCAGAGGGGCAAACACTTGTGCTTGATATTTAATTCTTATGTTATTGTTTTCCTTTTTCATTCACCTTTTAGAATCCATTGATTTGTTGTTTCATTGTCGTTTATTCCATTATTTTAGTAGTTATTTTAGTAGTTAGGTATTCAATTATTTATTGGTAGTTAGTGATACAGTTTGTTGACTGTTGAATGTTTTGCCTGTTAGTTACTTCATTTAAATAAATAAATGTGTATAATTTAAAGATAAGTCAGGGTCTACCGCTTATATTACGATCACCTTCCTTCATGAGAGACGGAACAGGTTTGGCAAATTATTTCCTGATTATCAGGTGGTTACCCGTTTATTAAACACAAACTTTTATTATCAAAAATTATATTAATACACATATTAATGATAATTATTAATACATTCATGAAGCCAAAGACCTGTATTAATAAACCCCTATAATTGGCTCCTTAACACGAAGAAACCCAAAATATGTATGAGGCATATATAACATATTGGTTCCATGTGTGAAGAAACCCCAACAATGATCATTGAAACAACAACAATAATAATTAGTTCTACAGTAAGTAGTAACATTATCATGTTTGTTTTTTTAATAAAATAAAACTAAAAGAGTTCTACTGTAATAGTGCCAAGCAGACAGCATACAATTAAGTGTGTTTTTGTCATAGAGTACCTCTGGTGTGGCTGGAGACCCTCCGTCGGCCAGTTGATGAGCTGTGCAGGGGATGCTGATAATGAGACATCTTGGTTGGTGTGTTGGGAACATAAAAGCTGTCCTGGAAGCTCTGCATCAAATCCTCTATCGAGTCAGTGTTTGCTTCGATAGCTATAAAGAGGAGATAGAAGTCATGTCAAAACTGTACTCAGCCCCCCAAACACTTTGTAATGACTCTGTCTGTCTCTCTCTCTCAATATTATGAAAGTCCAGACACATATACAGAGTATTTCCGGAAAAAAAAATGTGTTTTTATATTTTCTTGCTTTTAGGAAGGTTACAAGATTAGACTATGAAATGCACTAAAACCCACAAGCCTGTCTCATTTAGACAGTAGGAAAAACAGGACTGTTTTCTTTCTTCTATTTTTTTTTTGTCTGGCTTTTAAATGATACCATCAATTCAATATTGCTTCATCTCTACAGGGATCCTGCCAGTGCTTTCCTTGATTGTTCAGTCTCACTTCTCCTGATGAATGACTCCAAAACAACTGGAGGGAGGGGGTTGCTGGCAGAGGTTCTTGCTTTGTCTTGTTCAATAAGGGATAGAACAAGGGGAATAAAAGAGTTTATGCATGTTTTGAGATATTTTTGGTACTAAAAAAGTTAAATGCTTCTTTAGAATATTGTCCCCTCTTTTTGTTTGACACAAACATGCACACATATGTAAGCAAGGATCAGATTTAAAAACTGCACAATTTAATAATTAAGGAAAAACATCCTTAAACTTCTTCCAGCATAGCCATCTCCGAACGATTGGGCCATTTATCACCCAAAACACCAGTAGCTCCAACCTATGATCATCAGCTTTTGATCTGTCAGTCTTGCTCAGAGGTGTACTCTGGCCATGAATAATGGTGGTATGGTGCACCCAGTCAAGTATCATCATGCATGCCAATTAGCTTGCAGGAGGAGAAGATGAAGACGCAGGTGAAAACAGCACAATTACTCTCATAGTCTTGACTGAAAACTATAACAAAGCCATTGCAGTTTGCACACCATGATGTACATTTGTTCAGATTAATGTGCAGTTAAGCTCTGCTCAGTCTGCAATTTTTTTTTTTTTTTGTATTTTCTCTTTTTTCCACAAGCTAATGGGGGGACATTTATCATTGATTTGCCCTTCAGTAAGAAGCAGTGAAAAATACAAACTGCTTTAGATGGTGTTTTTGGACAATTCTGATCAAGTTTTATTTATTTTTTTAGAGCAACTATAACTCATTACTGAGTGTTGCTTTGCTCAGTGTTTTGATACATCTGCTAATAATAAAATCATTATAGTGGCTTAAAAGTACAAACTCCCCTGAAATATTTTGACCTTTAATGAAAATTTGTAGTGATTGACATAAACCAGTGCGGAATTGTGCAACAGAAATACAAATTTTGAAGCTTTTTTAGAAATAAAACAAAGGGTGTAATGCATTCACTTTTCATTTCTTTTGAGAACTGCTTTGCATTAATCTCTCTATTGGGCCTTTTAGTTTATTTGGACTGCCATGTATTCAGTTTGAAGTTGTGTCATAATCTGATGATAGATTAAGCAGTACACTGATAATTTTTAAATATCTTAACACTGCTTGAAAGCTAGTTTACTCATGACCTGTCTGGTGTACTCATTGGTTTTCATGATGCTACTTGTTCAATAATGTTCTATAAAAAAAAAAAAAAACTAAAAAAAAACTAAGGCCTTCGTAGAACAGCTGGACTTATACTGTTATTATGCCATACCCACACATACTTTATTTGTATTGTACATCTCTTGAATTAAAAAAATACAGTATTGTACAACTCTAGTATTTACACATTGAACATTATGGTTGTGTCAAAAAAAGTGAAAGTTCTGGTGAACTAATAAAACAAATACAAGAGCATCAAAAAGTTTTTTTTTTATGTTTTGCCTGATGTAAATTAATTATACTCCTCTCTATAATCAATGTAACAGTATATTGAAGCTTGTCATTTTTGCCATACAACATTGTCATCACCTTTATGTTAAGCTCATTCTACAGATGCTTTAGTACATTCAAGTCAAAACTATTTTATATATAGCTATGGATAATCTTCATTTTACTTTCATTTTGTAGAATTGTTTTAAGCATGTCTGAGATCATATCACAATATGCTAAATAAAAATATATACTATAGTCTTGTTTTTAACCACTACAAAAACTTCAGAATTGTATTTTTCTTCTTTACGTTATTGTCCTGCCGCATAATCCTAGTGTGTTTGAGTTTCAGGCCACTAACTGGAATGTAATGTAATGAATATCCCAAGTCCAGACAATCAAGCTACAACATTACTACAGTACAACACTATGACATTATAACAGACTCACCTCCCAAGGACTTCTGGTTTTGCTTATCAAAATATTTTACTCTCAAAACTCATTTATATAAGTTTTGAGGGTGAAAGCATGTATATTTTTTCTTTTCATTGAGCTGTTGGGTACATTTTAGTCAGAAGTGGTGTTGCTTTTGTATATATGGCATGAATTTCTTTCAAGTCTCGTATTCTTGACTCATGAACCAGATATTAAATGAAGCAAGTGTCCTCGGGGTGATTAAGATGTTGTTTTGGTTTCTTTTATGACAATTAGGATAAGCTGTTTATGGAATTGTTGAATAACTATGATAGGTTAGCCACTCAAATGTTCCATGTTTTAGCTGGAGTGAGTGTCTTTTAGTGTGACTTAAAAAATGCATTGTAACCATATAATATGATAAAAGCAATTCTCATTTGATCTTCTTTCTCTTTTTTTTTGGATTGACTCATGATGTTCTTGTATATTTTTGGGATATTATACCTGTATTTGGATGTTTATAAACTGGTTCTGTGATTGAATTTTTTTTTACAGGTGTGGCAACAGTTAGTGATGTGTAGCAAAAAAATATATAACCCAGCTGTTAAAAAATGTTAGCCATGAATTATTTGTACATTAGTTCAAGATTTAATAAAGAAAAGTAACTTTTTAAAATAGATTTATAGTGTGCTTTTTATTGGGTTTTTCCCTTACTAAACACAAAGAAAAAGCTTGTATTTTGTACTACCTCCATTTATCTGTTTACTACAGTGTGTTGAATTCATGTTAATGTGCATTTAAAGACATTTCAATTAGTGGAAAAAATTGCAATAAAAAAAAAATTTGGGAATATAAAAAAAAAGTCTAATCAACCAAAACTTTCGTGACGCCCAATCAGCGCCTCCTGCGGATCCGCTTGGGTTTGCGGACCCCCTGCTGAAGACCTCTGGTTTAGAGCATTGGTCATGCCTTTGTCAAGATGAATCAGAAAATAGTAAAAATTGTTCAAATTGTGTTTAAAATCAAACATTTAAGTAGTTGAACAGAAGTTGAGTTATAAACATATTTTATAGTCTGTGGATGATCGTCTTAATGCTAATTCATATATAATCTAATTTAGATGTACAGTTTTTGTTTAACAGGGCATTTACCAGCTTTTTGTCAGTTTAATTAAAACGAGGCTCAATAAAATAATAAAAAATATTCAAAAAAATATATTTTTGCAAGTTTTTGTGCAATTTTCTCCAATTATCTTTTTTCATCTTGCATAAAAATGTGGAAGCTTTGCAGTTCAAAACATAAAATTTCCAGAATCATATTGAATGTAAAAGTGTTTCAAATCTAAAAAAATTAGTCCTAATAAAATTGGAATTGGCCCTATTTTGCAACAGCAACATCTTAGAGACTAATATAACATGCATGCATCATCAAATTGCCGGAACAAACAAACAAACAAAAACGGTTCAGTTAAAACAGTAAAAGAAACATAGCCACATTTTAAGGTGGCTATGTGATGGGAAGTGTGTGTTTTTATATTCACAAACATGGTTTCCCTCAGAATTACAGAAGCATGTTTAATCTTAAAAAGTAAAATGATAAAATGTTACTGTTGGTCATAAAAACAACACAAAAAATGGGAAAGAGTTGTTGCAGTGTGTTTTCCCCCCAAGGTGTTCATATCTTTCTGATTCACCATTTACCTTTGCCAGCAGGAAAACAAAGATATTTTCTTTGTCTGATATTTTCTCCCAAGACCCCAAGCTTCTAATACTGAGTTCAATGTCAACTAAAGCTGTGGTGCCTTTATTTCCTCTTTTCATCCCCCTTATCTACCTTTAGTCTGTTATCGGTGGCTTGTGCATGTAAACACTGTCTCATGAGCAGGGTATGTCAACAGCATCCTTGCTCAGTCAACTTATTCCAGGTGGTATCACGGTACCCACTGTGAGATGATAACACCATTCTGTTTTTGCATTTGTTCAGCTGCACTCTTTTGCTGGTATGCCGGCTTTGCAGACTTGAGGGCTGCATATCGATTCCTACTTCCGTTCATTCATTTTTTTTATTTATTCTTCTTTATTATTAAGAACGCAAAAGTTTGACATTTATACAGGGCTTTTCCCAGATTTTACGATGATCTATGTGTATTTTTAACACTTTTTTTGTTGTAATAAGAAAATTGTTAACTGAATAAAAAAAAACTAACTGAATATAACTTTCTCAAAAGAACATCTGCATTTTGATTTAACTATGTAAATGCACTGACACAGTGAGTATAGCTTTTGAGGTTACATCCACTTCAAACAAAATTAAACTTCCTCTTTCTGTCTCCTATCTACAACTCTGATATTGCAGAATTTGTTACGAGTTTAATTGGTAAAAACATGCAGTAACATAGATCTGGAAAAGTAAGATAAACTGCCCTTTTATTTGGTATTGGATGTTTTTATTAATGGGGCACACTAAGGGAATTCTAACTCCTAATAATAGAACATTATATTTTTGCTGTTACACCCTGCAAAGAATAGTCATTCACTTGTATATGACCTTCAGCTCTCAAACTAATATCAACTTTTAAAATTCTTTAAAACGTAAAAAAATTGCCTCTTAAAATAACATCAACCTTCATGAACTTTGTAGCCATCAAAAAAATTCTTGTTCTGTTAAAGGGAATCTATCGCATTTATTTTATCCTGTTTGCAGCTTTTACCACAAACCATGTCATTTTGTTGTGGTTTAAATTTATAACAGCACCGGCTGTAGTGTTGTATTTAGAATTTATAACAGACAGATTTTAGAAGAAGATTATATTATTCTGGCAAATCATAAAACCCTCAACCTATTCCAATATAAAATCCCTCTGATCTTATATTTGAATTCTATTTTGTTATTTCTTAGAAATACCATTGAGAGTCCTAATGCAAAGGTCGCTTTGAGCGAAATCCATATGGTGTTTTATATAATCCTCCAACAAACATCAACAGGTTATGTAAGATTAATAACCCGAGGTCAGATAATGCACTACAACCAGGAAAATATGTATGTCTCTAGGTTTTTTTCTTTTTCAATAAAGGTTGTTCTTTCTGAATTATTGTGCATTCACTGTTAAAGCTGAATAGAATTTTGCAATAAATACAAACAGATGAGCTTTGAAGTTATCGTTATTGCCTTTGATTGGCACTTAATATCATGTTCTTGAGGCTTTAGCAGTTCAGATGAAGTCAAGCTAAAAGTCTTTGTTTTTGCATCTTTAGTGTAACTACAGTTTAAGAGACCGGCCCGAGTGCCCACCTTGGACAGGCTCTGGCTGCACATTTGTCCAGTGATTAGGACAGTTTCTTTATAGGAAAAAAAAATGGATCAGAAAAATCCTCAATCTAAAACAGTCAATGTTCAGCTAACTGGTATTAACTTCCCTATAGATTTAACTGTATGTGGTCATGTTTATCTTTGTGAACTATACATGGCATTCTTTGTGTCTGTACAAATGGTTTTAAGTGATGGTACCTCCATGACTCTAAACATAATTAGGCAGCTATAGCAACAGATGTACGCATGTATGTATGCATGTATGTATGGATAGATGAATGGGCTTCTGGATGCAGGACGTCCTGCTCTAGTTATAACTGGGATAGCCTCTGGCCCACTGTAGCACTGAACAAGAAACAGTAGCTTTTAAAAATTCATAATTTATCTTTCTTGTAGCAGGAGCAAACCACTCATTTGCAGAAGCAGTGGTAACTAAAAAGATTTTTATATACAAAATGATAAAATCTGATACAGCTATGCCAGTACATTTACTGGAAATGATACTCAGCACCAGGAAGGGCAAAAAACATTCCATCAGCAAAAAATAGCCCTACAGTGAAGGACTAGCGAGATGCCAGATGAACACAAGGCCAGATACTTTTTTACCGCTGATGCAGCCTTTGGGAATTTTTTCGTCTGCCAGAAACGGAAACCTTTGACCATGATTACCCATCCACACATAGCAATTTACCCTTATTTCACTTAGGCTCTAAAGGAGACCTACTATCTACCCAAAAGCAACTGAAACACAAGGCAACATTTTCAGACGCTTCATCTATGCCCCTTGCCCCGAGGCAGGTGGTGATTCAGCTGGCATGGCAGCTAGAAAGATGAATTACAGTGCTACTAATCTGCACCCAAGAAGGATAGTGTAGTACCAGTTTCAAGAATCCATTTCTCCACATACATCACTTCAAGCCACACTGACCAAAATATATCGGAATATCGGAATAATAATAATAATATCGGAAATACACTTTTTTTTTTAAATAAAATTAATTTTTTGACATTCATAAAAGGATGTTTTTGACATTCATTACAACATGTGTTAAAATATGTAGTGTCACATATACAACCATTTTTAATAACTATTAATATATTTTAATCCCCAAGAGATTTATTTTAAAAAAAACTGTCTGTCCTTTAACATGTATTTTTATAATAATAAAACCATTATCTGTTGAGATGCTGAATTATAGCTAGAATAAAGCCTATTGTGAAGCATTTGCACCTTCATGACAGCAAAAAAATGTGTGCTTCAAAACATAGACGGAGCTTTAACAGAAAGGATAAGTGGATTTCTTCAGATTTTTGGAGCATAGGCCTCCTGCTGCTTTAATTTACCATCCTTGTGTGAACAAAATTTTTTGAACGATGGGTAAAATTGTTCCCTCTGATTTAATAAATTTGCCATCGTTTGAATTGAAGTAGTGCATTGTGGACGTCTGCAAAAAAAAAGGCTTTCAAGGCTTTACTTGTGAATGTGTGACAGATACATGAGAGGTCAGACAGAAACAAACATAAAAGTGATACAAAGAGAAATTACCTTGTGCAAGAGAATACATGAAACATTACAAGATGGAGACGAAGTGTAGAAGGTGAAGAATAGATAAAAAAAGCATTGTTTAATGAATCAATAAATAACTGTAAGAGAACAGACATTTCAAAGCAAATTATTCACTTTTATACTGTTTCAAAACAGCAACACCACAGTTCACATTTATTAAAGCGAGGCATATATATTAAATATTAAAATCTTTGCTGTACCTTGAAAAAGGTCAAAGCTAAACTACTTTACATATCATCAAATCCCGAACTCAAACTTCGGTGTAAGAGACTGTAGGTGATAAACAATGTGCAAATGGGAAGCGGTACAAAACAGATCCTGGTTCTGTAAAATAAAAATCCAGGTAACCATGGAAAAAGTTTCAAAGATTTTGCTTTCAGCCCCTCTAAATCAATGCTCTATAAACTTTCATTGGTTTGTCGCTAAGTAAATCTGCAGAGTGAGATTTATCCTATTCTTTTTTTTGCAAGAAAAAAATCTATGATATTCAGGTTGCATAAAGAATGTCTGCTAATAGGTACTGTTAAGTCTTCCCACAGATTCTCTATTGAATATAAGTCTGGACTATGACTGGGCTATTTTAGGATTGAAAAAAACTGTTAAAACGAAGCTCTGGCTGTGTGTTGAGGATCCTTGTGGTTAATATCCTTGTAATTCTTTTCATATAATTTTTTTCTTCTATTCGCAGAAACAGAGAAGAGTTCACTCATTATAGAAGCATACACTTTAAAGACAAATTGTTATCTAATATTTTTTTTTTTTATTGCTTACATTTTTTTTTTTTTACGAGGAAAAAGAAGTGGGTCCAACCCAAAGTAACTGCTAGTAACTGTATGAATGTATCTGGTCGTGAAATAGGGTGAGTTCAACTAGAACTCAGAAAACATTTACAGTTTTACTTTAATATTTGAAAGAAATCCAAAGTGATATTTTTTTTCTTTTTTAATTTTTATTTATTTTGTAAAACAGTAAAACTACAACAGAAATCGCTAAAAGACTTGGAAACCCCCCCCACAGTAAAACTACAACAGAAATCGCTAAAAGACTTGGAACCCCCCCCCACAGTAAAACTACAACAGAAATCGCTAAAAGACTTGGAACCCCCCCCCCCAAAATAAAACAGGAATAGACAGTACTTTATCTCTCCAGCTTGGCTTTCTGTTTGGTCTGCAAATTCTGAAAATCTACTCATGCTAAAACATGCTACGTCACATCTTCAGTCAGATACTTTTACAGTATAGCCTCTACTTGCATATTTTAGGCCTCACATAAAAAGTTCTATCTATAGCTCGGCTCTCGCCATAGGCCAGGATAAAAAATGGATGTGTCTCCCAGTGCTGCCTCAGCAGCACATAGCAGTCCACGCTCTGACCTCTTCCAGACACATTGAAAATTCTGCATAATAGGAAGTAAGCTATTCCTGTAAACATTGAGAATCTGATAGAGGAAAGTGTTTCAGAATTCTTTTTTGGTTGAAAACTGTACTTGTATATCATACTGGGTTGTAGGAGATCTGTTTAAAATACTTGTCAATGCTTAGAAAGGACAAATATAGATGAAGTTATAGAAAACATGTGTGAAACTATGTTTCTCACAATGTCATGCTTTTGATGTATTTTCACAGTGCTAATAATTTTAAATATATCTATTGTGTACATGAATGTAATTTCTCTCACAGTATAGTACATGTATACATGCATTGAATTGTAAATAAAACCCATGTGAAGCCATGTCCACAGGTTCATGTTTTTTTTTTTTTTCTTATGATGTTCCAAATCCACATGTTTGATGTTATGATTTTTCACATATAAATCATAGGGTTTTTCAGTAAGGGCTATTGTAGGTCTTTCATGATTAATAAACAGTTTTATTCCAAGGGGGCTGATTATAAAACTTTAAAGATTTGTAAAAACAAAATTGCAACACAGGTTTGTATTCATTATGAAGATTTTTCCCAATCAACATGGGGTCATAAGTGTACATGTGGGCATGACATGTAAACACCATACTTTTAGTTAAATCAATCAATCAATCAATCAACTAACAAAATAACTTGTTTGTATTTTCTTCATATTGGTAATAATACAAATTACTGACCTAAATGCATTCTAATCACACAAACATATGCATATTTGCCATATTGCAATTATCTCTTTATGACTGTTAATAATTTAATGTTTGATATTGTGTTGGCAAAGTAAGGAAGTAGAGGTGTGTATTATTGTAAAATTATGGAAAACTTGTAATAGAAATGAATAAATACAAACTTTGCTGACTTTGTCTGATTTTGGTGTAGCTATTATAGCACATTAAGGGGGTATTGCTGTGCAAATAACAAAAATGTAACAAAGCTGTTTCATGTTTTCTTACAGCAGCATTATTGGTGTTGGAGGAATAAGTAGTCCGTTTTTTAACCGTCATTGTTGCTGGTTATTACTGACACAGATATTTAACTTTTATGTGAAGAAAAATGTCTACTTACAGATTACATTCATGATATAGTCCTTAAAGTTTTGCAACTATAATTAGAATCTGTGAATTTTGTTATATATTCTACACAAAATCACCTATTCTTTATACATGTTTTGGTTTACTGATTCACCTCATATACAATGTAAAAACAAATAAAACAAACAAAAATGTTAATATGATGTTTGTGTGGACCAGTAATAAAAAGATAGGATGAAAAACACTAAAAACCTCCAGAAGGGGTTTTTGCAGGGGTCTGGAGGAAAATGTGCTTTAATTGTAATGGCTCCAAACAGGGGAAGTTGAATAAAAATCCACTGATAGCTGTTTGGGTTCTTTGTCAAATTGCATCTTTGTCATCTCCATTTTTTTTTTCTTAAAAAAAGAAACATTAAACACAGCAAAGGGAACTGGTTAAATTTTTTGTACCCTAACAAAGTGATGCTAACTTAATATACTAGATAGTTTTCCCAGCTAGATAATTGCCCTGAAAATGATCACATAGGAACAGTCTGCCAACAAAAAATGCTAAAATTCATCACCAACAGCAGTAAAATGATCAATCTTTAATTTTTATTTAATAAGTCATCTATATGATAGTACATATGGCAAAAATGTCAAGCCCTATCATTTTGATTATTTTGTTGTTTGAACCCTTTTTTTCATCATCGAGATCATCTTTTTACACATCAATGTGTAATGTTTAATAAAACGCAGTTATTAATTACTGTTGAGGACTTGATTTAAGCAAATGGGTTTCCGTAATTATTCGGATACATCGTTTACCGATAACCATCCCACAAGCCATTAGCGAATAGTTATTCCTGTCCACTTTCAGCAGTGGGAGACTGGCTGAAACTGCTCTCATTGTTAACATTAATGTTACCTCCTGTTGGGTATTGGGATTTTTGAAAACTCTAGTGCTTTCTGCCTATGAAAAGAGTTTTTCCTGAACTGTGTTTTGGACAGTGATGCCACTCTTAAATGGTGCTTAGTAATTTAGTTTTTTTCCAAAACACTTTCCCTTCAGCTCTAAAAAATACCATGCATATTGAAGAATAGAATTTAATATGTTTTGGGCACAACCAAAAATAATGCTCAAGCATGCTGAAGGTGGCCTTGCATTAGTCACAGTAGGGAAAAGTTGTTAAAAAAACTTTAGCTTGGCCTTCAAATAATGTAATCTGTTTATGATTTTAAATTCAAGCACCAGAAGTCTGGCATTGATGAAGCAGTGGTGGATACTATTTAAGGCTTCCACACTTTTTAAATCAAGATGTTCAAAATTCAACTAAGAGCTATATGAAAGCTTGATGAAAAGATGCAAACCGACAAACAAAATTAAAGCTTTAGCTTTCAGGGGGCTTGACAAGATTTTGAAGAGCGCTATCCTTGGGCAGGTATTCAAACATGGAAATGTTTTGTCCTGCAAATATCTAAAGAAATTCATTTTTGTTGGTCCCAATTTTACCTATAATTCTTCAAATGAGCAGAGACATTTCACGATGTATGAGACTTTTAGTAAAGGTAATCCTCTGTTTAACTCCATTCCCTAAAACCAGATGAGAAGAGTCTGATAAATAAAAAATCTGCCTTTCATTCTATGTTTAAAAATTATTGGAATCGCCAATAAACCTGCAGTTTGAGAAAAAAAAAAAACAGTTATTTATTAAACACATATAGAGCAATTACATGTGATGAATCTTTGTTATTAGGCTTAGTAGGCTTTGGTTCTGTTATACACAGTAGGTAGGTAGGTTGGTGCCACCCATGTAATGTAATGTTTTGTTTAGTTTTGTTGTTAGATTTTACTTTTGATTGAGTAAGGTTATAGTTAGGCCCTGTTTTGTTACATATATTTATTGTATTTGGCATAACCTAAAAGCCACTCTCTCCTCAACAGCTCATTAATCCTTTTTGGATATTTTCAAAAGAAAATAAACCAGTATGTTTTAACATTTGCAAGGTATTTCTTTTTATTGTGGTTGTCCCGAGTTCTCACCCTCCCTAAGCTTGCTTGGCTGTAACTTTGTAATGTACAAAGGAAAATCCTAAATTCTATTCTGGAATTGATAGGTAGCTGATGCCTGATATATAAACTTTCGTTTTAGAATGGTTTAGAGTGCTGCAACATGTTGCAGCAATCTAAACCAGTTTGAAGTTTTTAAAGGTATCTTGTGGACTTTCTGTTAGTAAAGAGTTATAGTAGTCCAGCTTTGAAGTAACAAATGCATGGACTAATATCATTATCCTTTTTGTGCCAGTATAAGAGGAGTCGTGGACCAGCTACTCGATGCCTGAGTGTTTGTTACTCCTGGTAAAGCTTGTCTCAACGCCTTCTCTAGTGTTTCACGTATTTCTAGAGTTTCATGTATTTTTGTAGTTCTCTTGTGCTCTAGTTATGTCTCCAGTAGTTCTCTAGTTTTTATGATTTGTTTGATACTTTGTTGCTCCCTTTTTCCCACGCTCCTAACAACATTGAGCTCACCTCAGGTTCCCGTCATCTCCCGAGCTCCTTCCCCACAAGATCTCTCTCCGGTTCCTCGCATCCATCTAGTCTCTCCACTCCTCTTGGCTCGGCTCGATCTGCCTGCTCCAGCATAACTCCATCCGGCGTGCACACTTCCCTGGACAGCTTCTCGGCTTCCCACCGCAGGATTGGAACTCACCTCTCAGTCTTCCCCCCTGGCGTCAACATCCATCAACCATCAAGTAAGATCAGTCCAATATTATCCTTCTCTCAATATTACAACAACTCACCTGTCCTGTCCTCCACCTCAGTGGTCACCGGTCTCCCACGTCGCCGTGCGCTCCGTGCTTCCTGCCGTTCCCCGCTGTCCTGCCGAACATCACCGTTGCCCGCTGTCCCCCGTTACCGGATCTCACCCCCATCCTGCCGAACATCACCGCTCCTTGCTGCTTCCCGTTGCCGGATTTCACCCCCATTACATAACAATAAATTTAATTATAAATGTTCTCCTGAGAGTTCTCTGTTTATGTGGGTCAGAAGCCTAAAAATTGCAGACCCACAAGAAACTCTCAGGAGAGTAATCACTGACCAATCCGCCATGTTCCACTCCCATGAGTCCGTCCTCCGTTCACTTACTGAACAAAGAGCCACCACCGATCAGACCCTGGATGAGATTACTCACCTCCTCCAAAATCTTGTCCCAAGACCCTCCAAAGTGGTTCCCCCACCATACGAGGGCGCTACCGCTTCAGTTCCTCCGTCGCCGCCACTTCTGCATTGTCAACTTCCGGTTCCGGTGTCCCGAGGGGTTTCACTTGCGGTTCCAGAAAGATATTCGTGTAAGGCTGGCTGCTGTGAGGGCTTTATGATATAGTGTTCGTTGGTTTTTGCCCACTCCCCGCACTCTTTTCTCAATGATGAGAAAGATAGCGTTTGTTATTTGTCAGTGCAGAAATGGGCAAAGTCCCGTTTTCACTGCTACCCTGAGTTCAGTTTGTCCTTCCAGGACTTTAAGGAGGAATTTATGAGGGTTTTTGGCCATTAGTCAGATTATTTAACCGTTTCTCGGAAGTTACAGAAATTAAAACAAGGCTCTAGGACGGTCACCGAGTTTGCCATAAAGTTCAGAACTCTGGCAGCTCGGTAAGATTGGGACCCTCGTGCTTTAAAGAGTATATTTTACTTTGCTTTAGAGGAACATTTGCAGTATGAACTAGACCTTTTTGATGATCCTCCGACGTTAGACGAGTTTATTGCTCTGGCTGCTCGAGATGACGGCCATCTTAGAGAAAGAGACTGGGAAACTGAAGAATATCTGCCAGCAGGGCCTACGCAGCCTTCGGAAGCCTCTCCCAGAGCTGTTCCTGAGCCCCGCAGGTCATCACCCCCGGGTCCGGAACCCATGCAGGTCCGATGAAACAGGTTGTCACCGGAGGAACGGCAAAGGATGATGCAGAGTAAGGAGTGCCTTTACTGTGGAACCCCCGGTCATTTCATTGCCAACTGTCCCAGCCTCAGGAAGGAGAAGCTCCCGGACCCCTTAGAGTTAGTCCTGTCCGGTAACCATAAAGAGCATTGCTAATTTTTTGTTTTTTCCTCATCTCAATCCCATATTATTTTAGGTTTTGACTGGCTTCATTCCCACAATCCCACCATAGACTGGTTTGACTGCTCCATTTCCTCCTGGTCATCCAACTGCCTCTCCTCCTATCTCCAGGACGCCGTTCCTCCTAGCCCGCCCCAGAAGGATGTCTCCATCGATTCCCAGGATCTCAGCAACATACCCGAGGAATACCTGGACTTAAAACAGGTCTTCAACAAAAGTAAGGCCTGCTCTACACCTCCACACAGACCGTATGACTGCGCCATAGTCCTGTTGCCAGGAGCTCCTCTACCTGCCAGCTGTCTCTTCAACATCTCCCATAAAGAACAGGAATCGATGGAGACCTATATCGGTGAGTCCCTAGCCGCTGGTATAATCAGGTCCTCCTCTTCTCCCCTCGGGGCGGGCTTCTTCTCTCTAACCAAGAAGGATGGTTTGCTCCGACCCTGCATTGACTACCGAGGTTTAAACAATATCACCATCAAAAACAAATATCCTTTACCCCTTATCACCTCCGCCTTTGAGTCCCTTCACAAAGCCACCGTTTTCACCAAGCTCGATCTGCGCAATGCCTATCATCTTGTACGCATACGCCAGGGGGACAAATGGAAAACAGCCTTCAAAACACCCCTTGGTCATTTTGAGTACTCCTTCATGCCATTTGGTTTATGCAATGCCCCGTCCGTTTTTCAAGCCTTAATTAACAATGTTCTCCGTGTTTTCTTAACACTTTTGTTTTTGTTTATTTAGACGACATCCTCCTCTTCTCCAAAGACCTCCCTCAACACTGATCCCACGTCCAACAAGTACTCCCACGCCTCCTCCAGAACCGTCTATTTGTCAAGGCTGAGAAGTGTGAGTTCCACAAATTGTCCATAACCTTTCTTGGATACATCTTCGAGGGCGGGCAGATCCGAGCAGACCCCACAAAGATTCTCGCAGTCACTGAATGGCCCAAACCGGACACTAGACGACAACTTCAAAGTTTTTTAGGTTTTGCTAACTTTTACCGCCGTTTTATCAGAAATTATAGTCAAACCGTTTCCCCTCTCACAGCTTTAACCTCCACAAAGAAAGCATTCACCTGGACTCCCGACGCTGACAAAGCTTTTCAAGACCTCAAGAACCTCTTCTCCCGAGCACCCATTTTAGTCCAACCAGATCCATCCCATCAGTTCACTCTAGAGGTCGACGCCTCCGACTTGGGAGTTGGAGCCATCCTCTCCCAGAGATCGGAGGAGGACAGCAAACTCCATCCCTGCGCCTATTTTCCCCAATGTCTTTTACTGGCCGATCGCAACTACGACGTGGAAGATTGAGAGCTGCTGGCTATCAAGCTGGCGTTCGTAGAATGGCGTCATTGGCTGGAGGGTGCCAACCATCCGTTGCTGGTTTGGATCGACCATCGCATTCTAGAATACTTCAAATTGGCTAAACGTCTCAATCCTTGACAGTCTCACTGGTCGCTTTTCTTTTCCCGTTTTAACCTGTCCATCTCTTACAGACCCGGTTCCAAAAACATAAAACCAGATGTCCTCTCCCGTCAGTTCTCCCCGGACAAAGACATCTCCGATCCAGTTCCAATCCTTTCCCCCGACTGCGTGGTAGGCTCGGTATCCTGGGAAATCAAGGGTATTATCCAGAATGTTCTACTCCTCGAACCTGATCCCCGGACCCCACCTCAGAGAACCAAGTATGTACCTTCCACAGTACGCTCTCAAGTCATTCACTGGTTTCACACGTCCCGTTTTTCCTGTCACCCTGGTCCCAGTGGGACCATAGCCCTTATCTCTCGCCAAGTCCGGTGGCCCAACCTCCATAAGGATGTATGTGATTATGTACAAGCCTGCTCCATCTGCTCCAGAAACAAGACCAGCAACAGACCTCCTTCCGGCCCCCTTCAACCTCTTGAGATCCCCAAGTGCCCCTGGTCCCATATAGAACCCGATTTCATCACCGGTCTTCCACCCGCCCAAGACACGACAACAGTCCTCACCATTATCGACCGTTTCTCCGAAGCCTGCCACCTGGTCCCATTACGTAAATTACCATCCGCTCTCCAGACTGCCAGACTCCTGGTTAAACATGTTTTCCGTCTTCACGGTATACCCGCTGATATCCTGTCTGACCGTGGCCCCCAGTTTGCTTCTCAGGTCTGAAAACATTTCTGTTAAAATACCATCGAAGCCCACCAACGATCATCTGCCCTCAATAAGAAATACGCTGACCGGAGACGTACTCCAGCTCCAACTGACTCTCCTGGCCAGCAGATTTGGCTCTCGTCTCAAGATATCCCCCTCAAGTCTGTCTCTCGGAAGCTCTTCCCACGTTTCATCGGCCCTTACACCATTGAGTCCATAATCAACCCCTCCACCGTTCGCCTTCGCCTGCCCTCGTCTCTCAGAGTTCATCGCACCTCCCACGTTTCCCAGATCAAGCCGGTCCAAACCATTACTTTGTGCCCTCCGACCGACGCCCCTCCACCCGCCCGTATCATTAATGGGTACCCGGCTTATGATGTCCGGAGGATCGTAGCTGCCTATCGACGAGGTCGAGTTTACCAATACCTCGTCGATTGGGAGGGCTACGGTAACGAGGAGCGTAGCTGGGTGTCCCGTTCCTTCATCCTCGACCCCAGCCTTTTGGATGATTTTGAGGTCTCTTCCTCATCTTCCGGACTGCCGGGTGGCGGTCCTTGAGGGGGGGGGGGGTACTGTCAGAGTGAGTTTCTTTTAGCACCTCTCCAGTTGTCCACAGGGGGTCACCCGTGCTCACCCTCCGCTGGAGCGTTTGCCACCCCAGGTGCATCCTGTAAGCGTTGACGAGCTGGGCCAGTATAAGAGGAGTGGTGGACCAGCTAGTCGACGCCGGAGTGTTTGTTACTCCTGGTAAAGCTTGTCTCAGCGCCTTCTCTAGTGTTTCACGTATTTCTAGTGTTTCATGTATTTTTGTAGTTCTCTTGTGCTCTAGTTATGTCTCCAGTAGTGGTAGTGGTCTCTCCACTCCTCTTGGCTCGGCTCGATCTGCCCGCTCCAGCATCACTCCATCCGGCATGAACACTTCCCCGGACAACTTCTCCTCTTCCCATCGCAGGATTGGAACTCACCTCTCAGTCTTCCCCCCTGGCGTCAACATCCATCAACCATCAAGTAAGATCAGTCCAATATCATCCTTCTCTCAATATTACAACGACTCACCTGTCCTGTCCTCCACCTCAGTGGTCACCGGTCTCCCACGTCGCCGTGCACTCCGTGCTTCCTGCCGTTCCCCGCTGTCCTTGGTGTCCTGCCGAACATTGCCGTTCCCCGCTGTCTCCCTTTACTGGATCTCACCCCCATCCTGCCGAACATCACCGATCCCCGCTGCCGGATTTCACCCCCATTACACAACAATAAATTTCATTATAACTGCTCTCCTGAGAGTTCTCTGTTTATGTGGGTCAGAAGCCTAAACATTATGACAGGTATAGTAGAATTGATCAGTTAAAAACATTAAAATGTTCCTGTTCGGGGCATTTCCTGTTCGCCATACAATTATGGGTGAAGCATATATATACAGCCTCCAATTTCATATTAAGAGTTTATTTCAAGTACATGCAGACTGCACTGCTCTGGTTCTGAAACAAAAATGTCATTGGCCCTGATACAAAAATTGCAATATCATGGACAGATCTTGTGGTTTATTCCCCCAATTTTAATCTGTTTAATCATGGCATATTCTTTTATGTTAATCACCAATGGCTCAATGGCAAGAGCAAACAATAATAGTGAGAGGGGACGCCCCTGACAGGTGTCTTTCCTAAGATTAAAGACATCTAACTTGATTGGTAATTATTAAAGAAACTTGTATGCAAATATGCAGCCTGTAACAACTAGCCAAAAGTTTCTCCAAACCCAAACCGCTATAGGACCTTAAAGAAATAGCCTTCTGATGAAAAGCTTTCTTTCACGTCAAGAGTGTAAACATGCATGAGTCGAAAGGAAATTATCCATATATAATGATTAGTACGCTTCTGAAGAGTATCTGTTAGGAATAAATCCTGTCTGATCTGTATAGACAACAGATTCAGTGTATTTATTTATTGTATTGGCAAAAATCTTAGTCAACGTTTGAAAATCCAGACTGAGTATTTAGATTAGGGGATAACAAAAAAAACAAAAAACAAAAACAAGGTTGGTGTCACATTTATTTGGCTTGGGCAAAACGGCAATGTCTGCAATCCAGACAATTGTATAAAAAGGAATAGGAGGACAGGAATAGGAGGACAGGAATGGTACTCTAATATTGACTGACAACATTCTTTCTTGATGTTGTTTAACAGCTGGAAAAGTATTTATATGTATGTATAACTTTGATGGAACATATATCATTAGGCTGTATATTTAGGCACAGAGAAAATATCTCAGTCGCAAATGTTTGTTGAAGACTTAGTCATAAAATGAATAGCTAAATTACATTAGTGAGCAGTTTAAGTGACATTTCTGTTAAAGAGGTTAATAATGGGGAATTCAGGTCCTACATTGTTTGAGTAGCACTATCCCTGGCACATCAAAGGCATGGCTTTAATTTTTAATATAGTACTTAAAATTCCTGTCACAAAAACAGTGTAACCATTAAGGTTATCATGTCAAAACATTTTTTATCACATTTTCAGTAAATATTGTCATCAAAAGCTAAGAAATATATTTCCCTGTTTCTCTATTTTAAATATTATTAACAAGGCTGAGTATTATCTGGGTGTGAGGCTGACAGCAGGACTTTTTATTAGCAATGGGCTCTAATTATGTATGAGTGAATAAGAAGCTTTTATATTCATAATGCAGTGAAAGAACAAACAAAACCCAGACGAATTATGATACACACATACCAGGTTGCTCAGGTTAGGCCAAATTAAAAATACATAATAAAATATTTCACATATCTAAAATATTAAATATACAATAAAATTATGTTAGTTTGCTTTTAGACAGAATAAAATGAAATCTAATGTTGTAAGCACTCAATAATCAACTCCCTTGCTTATTGATAGATAATATCTGACTTTTTTTTGTGTTTGTTTTACCAAGTTATCCAATTAATAAAATTGCTCCAGAAATTCCTTATAGTAGCATGCATTTCTCAGATTAGCGCTGGCTGTCAATGCTTGTTTTACAGTTTGGTTTTGGCTACATGGCATTAGCCGCATGGTGTGCATGATTTGACCTTCTCACAACATTTGCCCTTTTGAATGGCTGACTGCCTTGCAGGATATCCTAAGAAGGTTATGCATGCATGGGAGGTTATGCTGGAAAAGTATGATAGATAACAGTTCCATGAATGCCCGTCACAGAACAAGATTTTTTTTATGGGTGATTTACAAGCCCCTACAGCATCCCCAGAGCTTTTAAAATTTCGCAGAATAATGAAACTGACAGCTCTTATTCGTTTGCTTCTTGGTGTAAAAAGAGCTTATACCATGCGCAAGTCTGTGAGCAACATTCATATAATCCCTCGAGGGAATATCACACGTTTGTATGTGGTACCCCTTTGAATGGGCAGAAAATTGAATGACTGTTGTTGGAAAACTTTAAAATACCAACTGCTGAAGAACATAAGGTAAGAAATGTTATCCTACTGTTTCATATAAGTCACTTTATGACATAAAGGTCTAAATATTTAATTCAAACAATCATTTTTCTGCCACCTTAAGGAAAATATCATGAAGTTTTGAATGTAAATATAACAAACCATGATTAATAGTCAGATGAAAAGACATGTAAACCCTTGTATGTAGCAAAACACCTGACGGGGTAGTTATGTGCTTTACATAAATCATTAAATAATATTTTTAACATTTTTATGATAGGCTGACGTTTACATATTGAAATAAGGGCAGGTATTATTTAATATTAAAATGCTCAGAAGCCAAACAGATACATGTTTATTGAATACATTAAATAATTATAAAAAATCTTTAGAGGCTGAAGATTTCACACATAAACTGTTTTTTAGAAAGGTTGATTTTAATACCAATAATAGTAATAAAGTTATACATTTTTGTATTTATAACCAATTAAATACATACATAAATGAAAGTTTTAACACATCATAAACTTTTTTAATTGATAATTTTTTAACATAGAATTACCCAGTTTGCACTACTCAAGACAAAAATTATGACTTTAACTAAATGACTATTAAAGCTAATACAATATGGTATAAATAACTTCAAATGAAAAAAAAAAATACTGTTAAAAGGAGGGAAATTTTAAGTTGAAAAGCACATACAAACCTGCATCTTCATTACATTTGGAAAGTCAGACAAACGTTTAGTAAAAAGTAAAGTGTGTTTAACAAAACAGGTCTTTCAGCAGTGTAATTGCTTAGCTTCGATGAGTTTGAATATTTAAAATTTTTAACCACAAACAGGAGACTGTGAATCAAAGCTAAGGTTTAATATGAGAGTATGGAAATATTTTCTAACAGCTCTTAAAAGTACATTTTGTGTTCTTGGTCTATTGCAGAATTTTTATTTCCTGACAATGTAATTATGTATTTTAGTGAAACATGTAGTTTACATTTATTTTATGCACAAGGCCATGGTTACTTGTTGAGGCAACTTAATTGTTACACAGAACCTAACCATGTGAGTTTACAATAAGATAATCTTGTAGTAACACATAATAATTCATAATGGGTTAACTATTTTAAATTCACTTTTCACATTGAGATCTAGGATAA
>JAVLVB010000002.1:10145715-10165372 GCA_032876305.1 Orestias chungarensis
ATATATATATATATATATATATATATATATATATATATATATATATATATATATGTCTATAAATATATCTATAGAGCCATATACACACGCACACAGACACACATAAAGGGACTTAGGAAAACGTAAATGAAGGTTATCCTATTATCCTCTCTCAGCACTTAGTTATGCTCCTTAAACTTCGGGGTCTCAGTCAGTTACTGTTAGCAGGGCAACACAACACACAGAGAGAAAAGGTGATTCAATCTGAAAAAGGGAAATAAGTGAGACACAAAGATGGAGGGGATGAAGCACTTGAGTTTTGTCTGTCAAAGGGTAAACTTTAAATAAGGTACTTCTGATTTACTTTCACCATCACCTAAAATGACAACAGACCTATGCTTCATTCATAACTCTTGCCCAGCTACACAAGTCTTAACTCGGATTTGTCTTCTCAGGTTTGGACTTTATTTATAAGAGGATCATCACTCTTGTAAATATAGCATTAGAGGTCAGAAAATCAGTAAGTACAAACACTTAGGTGCAAATGAGGAGTAGTACCTTGACAGTTTAGTTGTAAGAATTAATGCAGTTCTTAAACATGATGTAGTTAATTTTTTTTTTCTCTTTGTTTTGGTCTGTTTACATAACAGATCAAATTTTTGTTAAAAGAGGCTAACGACCCCTGTGAGGCCTCTCTTTTAATACAATTTTTACTGTAGATCAGTTTCATCTACTTAGATGATCATGCATAATGTTTGAGATGAGAACTCAAGCGAGCGTGACTTACGAGATATAACCAAGCGATAGAGCTTCTGCACTATCTGCTATATGTCTGCACAGGATTTACAAAGAAGTTTGAACTTAAAACAAGTAGATGCTAACATATCCCGTCAAGTCCAAACGGCGAGGGCATTTGCCCTTCTTTTAAGCCACAAAGACAAAAGAGATCACGGAGATGTTTATTTATTTTCCTTACCAATAAACAACACAAGCCCAGAGCTTAAAGCTATCGACATCTGCCTTGAGGGGTTGCGTTGAAATGTCATTTAGAAATACTGCAGATTTTAAAATACACTACAGGGGAACAATACAACATCCTAAAGAGTTAGTTCTGAGTTGTGAAAGATATTAAGCTTGTGGACAATATTAAGCTTATGGAAGATATTAAGCTTTCATAAATTTGAAAAAGCCAACATGAAATTTTTCAGATTAGATCTTTGTTAAATTTTATTAACAGCCAGCCAATCCATGTTTCTGTGCAGAGGTGGTAGTTGATCCTGCTAGCTTTATAATTATGGAGTAAGATCGCTGTCAAAAAAGTGTATGCACAACTCTAACCTTTGTATTCATATTTATATGTCCGTTAAGTTCTTATACCCAAAACTCTTGTTTTTATGAGAGTATGAATCTAAAAGCTGTGAGAGCAAAGCCCTATTAATACAACTCTTATTTCTACGACTACGAACTTCTCCTTTTTGTGGACATGAATTCAACTTTGTGGGTACGAGTACAAAAAATGTTATGATGATGTCACAGGGCAGAGTAATTGATCCACGATCTCATCAAACACAGCCCGCTCCAAATTTAAAGATGAGGACGAAAGTGGACTGGTTGGAGTAACAGCCTCAGGAAAAGCCTTACAGGTAAGATCAAAAAATATCTGTATATAAACAAGTGGTCGCTCTGCAATGGATTCGGATTTTGCGTTGGTTTCTCTATTGGTCTGGGTCTCAAAGTTGTTTGGATATTTTCTCAGCAGACTTGCAATTGGCTGGTCCACAAACGCAAGTGATCACGTTAAATAATATAAAACATGTATCAATGTATTACAGTGTGCCTGCAAAAATATACTGTAGTAATCTGTAATAGTAATACCAAGGGAAGAAACTATGGGTCTTTGTTTTATATTATGTGGTTTTAAGCATCAATTTTAAAAACAAATCAAATTCTAAAATTAAAAAAAATAAAAAATAAAAAAAATTATCAAGTAGAAAATTACACAAATTTAGTAATGGTATAATGAAATGAAAACGCAACTATATCAGGTGGACCTCACTTAAAGAAGAAAAAACAGTCCTGTCTATCCAAAAGTAGTAGTATAGAATGTCACATTCCTCTACTGAAAAACACAATCGTCATTCACTTTCAGCATATGGTATTTTGTCAAAGAGTCTCTGTAAAGTAAACTCTTTAAATATGATGCCAACTATCCTAAACCTCATTTATTCAGACAAACAGATTAATTTGTTATTGTTTTTATTGTGAGTTTAAAGTTTTCCTCAATGTCTAGACACAAACAGAAGTCAGCACATACTTAGCTCTTACTACCTAGTACATTTTCAAAACACACATATAGAAAATTTACATGTTCAAAAAATACAGTATAAGAAACTATACATATATTTGACAGTACATAAGTGATAAGTGTGAAATTGTGCGCCGGATCCCAATTCTAAAAAAAAACTATTTCCTCACCAGAGCAAGGTCACTTCCAATCTTGGACCTAAGCCATCTTGACAGGAGCAAAGTCTTTGAAGCAGAACCACGGCACATGGCCATGTGTTTATTGTCCTGCTAGAATTCAGGAACAAGATTGTTATGGAAGAGAACATGTGGGAGTCTTGCCAAAATGCTTTCATATCAAGCTGCTTTTACCAGTCTCTTCCATGTAGAAACTACTAAAGGCAGATACAATACCCAGCTTGACACACTGTATAAGTAATGCACCGACTTTAACCCATATGTTGTCACTTGCTTTCCAAGTGTATAGGTACCAGCAATGCATAACAAGCCTTAGACCTGATGTTGACATAATTAAAATAAATAAGGCTTGTTTCATATAATTTAAGTATTTCTCTTGAAATGTATTGCATGCAAGTGGAAAGTTTAAATTATATGCACAGATCACCAGAAAACCATCAAAAGATTTTTTGACTTGACAAGTAACAAGAAAATAACTCCATGTTAAGTGGCCCAGGAGATAAGAGGGTGACTCTAAGCAAACTATATGATGCGGAAATGAAAGCACTATTTATTTTTACCTGTGGTAATTATAGCATATAGTACAAAATGAACACCTTTTCTCCCACAAAATCCAGTGACAATATTTGCACCCGAATAACTTCTATTACTCTGAAACAGAGTCTTTATTTGACCCAAATGAAAGAAAACATTTTTTGTAAAATGGAAAACCCAGCAGAGAAGGCTTACTAGTTCTTATAGAACGACTTTTAGGATAAGAGAGAGTAAATGAACTGAGGAGAGGGATTTGTACATTTTTATTGTAGGTTACTTTTTAATATGCCTTTCTGTTCTGCTCTCTTTTGTCCCCAGCTGGTCCAGGCAGATGGTGAAACACCCGCTGTGGTCCTTTCTGAGGTTTTTGCTAGTAGAAAAAGCTTTTTTTATCCCCCCCCCCCCCACATTGTTGCTAAAATGTGCCGCAAGGGGCAATTGTCAGATTTCCTTCTTTAATATGGTGAGGTCATAACCTAACTATGTCAAGTAGAGATGATGCTCCAATTTGGCCTCATATAAATAAAACTGAACTGAATTCGAATTGGCAGGATTTGCACGGTGGCTCACAGAACCATGAAAACAGGAACAGTTATGTGCACTTGTATGAGCAGACTGCAGCTGCAAAGTATAAAAAGATCACAGTGAGAGCTACATGCCTGTCAAGCATGCCATATTGTCTGAATGCCAGTTTGCCAAATCTGCCAATTCCGGCAGTTTCAGCAAACACAATATTTACAAATCTGTCCGTGCAAGATTTGCTACAGCCATCAAATGGCAACGTGATGTAATTTTTAAGTCTCATTAAAGCACTTGTCTTTTTATACAGAATGCTAACACTAGTTAGAAACAACCATGGAGTTGTTACTTTTAGATATGTTAGATATTTCTGTTTGTTAACTTTTAAACTTTCATTACTAACACATTTATCATCCATAATTTAAGCAAATAGCTCTGTATTGTATTACTTTTCATCGTCAGTTTTTCATAGTAAATAAAATTCATCTAGCCTTTACAACATTTTTAAAATATTTAAACCTAACTTTAAATTAGCAAAATTACACTAATTACGCAATTTCAATTACAATTAGATGAGTCTCTGAAGCAGACATAATTATGGACAGTTTCTTTGATTTACTTATACATATATTTTTCTACCCAATGTAAAATTTTGGATTTAAAAATAAAGGAGTATTCTGCAAATACAAATAGGGATGTTTACAATCCAGAAGAGATTCAGCAAGAATGCTTTTACACTTGACACGTATAATTGCAGTGGTTGCTAAGTTACTAGAAGAAAGCTTGAAAATATCACTGCCCTTTGTCTTTGACTGTAGTCTGCTTAAAGTGTAAGTTCCTATTTTATTGAACCGTTTAGTGTGTCTTTTCACAACCTCTCATAAACACAGTGCTTCATACACTCTGTTAATTAAAGTTGTTTGCAGCTGAATGCAGGGTTTTCTCAAAAGTTTTTTGTGGCCTTTACCCAACAGTAGCTTGATAGGAAAAAGGCCGGAGATAGAAGTGCAGCAAATGACCCGGAACAGGGAATCAAAGTGGGAACAAATGCATTATGGACTGTAGCTTCCGTATATAGTGCCCTTGCTTTACCACTAAGATGTATAATCTCCCATAAATGCCCATTAAGGTTAAATATAATTGTGTTTAAAGGCAACGATGCAGCTCAAACTTTCAATGTCTCTGTGTTTTATTTATATTACATTCCTTAGCAACAAGACAAAGAAAAATTATACTAAATATTTCAGGTAAAGCTTTCTGGTTTCAAAAATTTTAGTATCCAGATATATTAAAATTTAGTAAATTAAATTAATTTTACAACTTGCTGGTCCACATGGTTTAGTCATAAAAGCCAAATGATGTACATGTTCTTACCTCCATCAATAAAGCATTGGTTAAAAAAAAGAACATTAACATATAAAAGTTTGATCAATAATGCATTCAAAATCCTATAAATCACAAATTCAAAATAGCAGAGTATAGAAAACAGAAAATATTTTTCTCTAGTTGTGCTGTGGTTTAGCAACGTATTACCATTTACTTTAATGCCTGGAAGACTCTCAGGACGAATGTGTTGTACATCTACATTTGGTCCTTAAAGGGATTTGGGTGTTATACTATTACTAAAGGTGTTAAAGCAGCAGGCACTTTGTTCCGGTAACTGACATTGCTTTTAGATGAAATGTAGTGTTTTCAAGTTTTATACATGTATAAATTACTGCACTTTCACACACATTGACACTGGGATCTTAGTTTTTACCTTTGGAGAAGAAAATTTAATCTTCACACAAAGAGGCAAACCCAGATACATATTCCACAAAATATTTTTTTTGAAAACCAGAATTACTATTTGTGTAGACCACATGGTTAAATTAAGTAAATGAGACATATATTTGATTAACCAGATTTTTTATGAGCTTTCATGATGTGCTGTTAAAAAGTAGTTTGACCGAACTCAGTAACAATACACTCTTCCACAAAAATCCCGATTTGACATGCTTCTTTTTTTTCCATTTCCATAGTAATTTCAACTGGAAGATTTGAGTCCCTTTTCTTAACCACAAGCAAGTGCATATTTTAATTACAAGTTATTTTGTATTCATTTTTGCATTAATATGTATGTATGAAATTACAGAAACCAGAAGGTGACTGAAACAATTAAACCTTGGGGGCGATTAAAATGTAACTTCCTCTGACTGTTAATGTGATAATTGAAAGTGTCCTCCCCCGCAGTGCTATTATGCCTGCTCGAGTTAAGGCCTGGTGCAAACTAATTTCTGCAGCACCTGAGTTTAAAGCTGACGAAATAGCCCAAATGTATCTGTGCTCCACCACACTGGTGGCTATATATCACTAGTGACTGTTTAATTATACAGAAGCTATTTGAGTCATGTAGGGTGCTATGTCTTCACACTCATCGATCATACAAAATATTTGAATTTTCTTTTTTTCTTTTCTTTTTTTAGAACTGAAAAATATGAATGGACCTCAGAAACAGGCTCTGGTGTAAAAAATAAAATAAAAAATAGCCAAATTAATTTGTAAAATCCAATAGATATCAGTTCTGTTATTGTTGACTTTTGCAAATATTTTGTATTCATGGTTGTTAAGTTTTTGATTTCAATGTACTGTCCAAACAGTTGGAAACGGAAAAAAAACGGAACTGCATATTTTATTAAATCATGTGCTACAGACAGATAGATCTTCTTAAATAGGTGATTATTTTCTGCAAAGTGGCAAAAGAAAGGCTATAAACTGTCAGCTTTTACTGCATCTTAATTTAGTGAAACACTACCTGTCCTCCCAGTGAACTCAAACATGGCATTTCCTTGAAAAATCCGCCACATGAGTATACACAATATGACGGATTGCCGCTCACTCTGAACTTTATACTTCATATTCCAGATGTAACTATATTTCTTGTGCAATTTCCATCTCTGAAATAAAGCTTGAAATAATTATTTTCGTATTGGACGGTTTGTGTTTTGGAGGTGTTTGAGTGGATACAAGTGATGTTTTGCTTCAATGACGAGCCTGGTTCAATGTATCCCATTGGTCTGATCAAATTGAGAATGTGAGTTCTTTCTAAATGCAAACTGTTATTGGGTGGTAATATTACCACAAATAATTTTTCCCCAACATTTCCTTCAAGAATAACAATGGGCTTTTCATAAATTATTTAAACTTAGTCGTGTGTGCCTCTCAATCAGTCATTTAGTCAGCAGTCAATGCAGCTGTATATAAGGTAATTCTACAGCAATTCATGCTTCCTTCTGCTGACAAGGTGTATGGAGATTTGTTTTCCAGCAAGACTTGGTACCTGCCTACACTGCCATAGGTACCAAAATTGGGTTCAATGACCATGTTGTTCCTGCTCTTGATTGGATTGAAGTAACCCAAAGGGAGTTATCAAAGCAATCTCGGCCTTCATTGCACAGTGCCATACACTCTTTGTGTAATGGAATTAATCTATACAAAACAACATTTTTACGTTCCAAAGTCACTCTACCCTATATTTATTTTTTATTTTTTTAGTGATGTACCTGTGTGCTTACAGCAGAGCAGTGGGAGGCCAAGAAACATAAAAACATGAAATATCAAAGTCTAACAAAAACAAACTATAAAAGCAATAAATAGGTAGTTTCGATTTTTTGAGGAAATAATAAATAAACAGCTAAAAATCTTGATGTGCTTTTACTTTTCTTGTTGATTATGTGCATTTATTGAAAAAGGCTGACTTTGTTAATACAGAAATCGGCAGAATCTTTTTACGACAAATTTTCGAAACCAGGAAAGTTTAAGGTAGCAATTCCATCAAAACGCTGAAGATTTTGAAGCTGTTGGAAAAAAAAAAAACACATAGGTTTATATGTGAAAGCCGCTGTATTATCCAGCAATTCTAATATATGGACTCCAAAAATTTCCTAATTAGAACAATTTTACTTTTTGTTAAAAAAAGAGAATGTTTGTCCACTGTCCTCAAACGATACAAAAAAAAAAAACACAACCAAAAATATAGGTAGTCACATAAATGACTTCTTGAGTGAGAGAGAAGCTGACAACTCAATGCTGAAAAATTAGAGTTAACACTTCAGCGTGGCCCAGAAATGGCAGCAGCAACATTATGATATTCACAAGAAGACCCATGAGACACCTTAGGGGCATAAATCCAAGGTAAAACACCTTCTGTCCCGTGTTGATTGGCTCCATATGTTTTCCTTTTCCTTTCCTTGCCGCTTTGCATGTCAGCCCGCTCCACACCCGATGTGTGACTAAGATCTCCATTTTCTGACCTGAGGTCGAGTTAACATTACGTTTTATGATAATATAACACGCAAATAAGCAGAGATCCAAATAAGTTTAATCATTGTAAAACAAATTAACACTTTTACCCCTTCCATTGAAGTGCCTTACTTACTTAAAAGCATTTCTACCATTTTCAAATTATCTAAAGAACATTGGCCAATCAGCCATCAATCCTTTTTAAAGTTGCTAACAAGCTTTGAAACTTAAAATTTGACAGTATAATTTAAATGGTAAAATTTGATTTAAGTGATGAACTTTGATTCCTTTAACTTATTCCACTACCTAAACAATGGTTTCTTCCTCAGATTCTGTCTACGTTAAATCGTGCCTTTTTAAAAACCTTACTCTTACTTTAATATCATCAAATAATAAACAAAACATATACACCCATTCATTAAGCCTCTTATCCTTGCAGAGTTGACAAGGTCAGGTGTCTATATCCAGGAACCTCTAAACCAATTTCAGGCCATCTAATTTATTGAAATGATAGATTCTGACACCCTTCGAAGCCAAAAAAATATTAGTAACCTTGTGCTGCCAGACGGGATTTACTGAAATAACTTAGAAACTTTGATTTGGACAATGAGTAAGGTGGGCAGAAAAGACTTTAACTGTTAACGCAGCTAACTGAAGGATTGTTGATACAAAGGAAAGAAATTTCCTCCTAAAAAAAAGCCAGGTTCAAGCAAAATACCAAGAAGAAAAGACAACATGCACCCTTGGTATTTCAATCAATAATAGTCAAATTTTCTTCAAGTATTCAAAACCCTGCAAAAAGACAATGTAGTAGAAAAATAAAATTAAGAAAAAATTAAATCAATTATTAATGAATTTTTAGAGATGTTGAATTCCTTGAGAAAAAGTCAATATTAAATGCATACAATAAAGATTTATCTTTTTTTTTTTTACAAACATTATATTAGTGTTTTCTACCCTTAACCTTGATTTATTTGTGTTCTTTTAATTATTTTTTAAGTTACTTTAAACTAAAGTCTTTTTCCTTGTATTAACGGCATGCAAATAGAAATAAGCAAGTGAATCCGATTTTAAGTTTACAAACTGAATCAATAAAACATATCTTCGATTTTCACAAGCAGTAGAAGCATAAAACTGAGAGCTCTGAGAAAAGGCAGAAAGAGGAACTAAGGAGAACACTGACATGAACACTAAGGATATAAAGTGTTAAAGACAGGCGAGAGACAGAAGTAGAGGAGAAGGAACAGGAAGAAAAAGGTGAAGAGGAAAAGGATTTAGCACTGGAATTGGTGTAACACATGAGACTTAATCTGAAAAGTTGAACACTTGAATAAAATGCAGAGAAGGCTTTAGAAGTGGGGAAAAGAGGTGGTATATCACAACCACAAAAAACATGCATTTAAATGCCTAAATGTCATGTGATTTTGAAAAAGCTAGGGTGAAGGACAAATGGATAGCTTAACAGAAACGTAACTAAAAATATTTAGGCGGTGAAGTTAACTCTAGTTTGACAATACATTTGGGAAGCGAAAACAATGTAAACAATGTTGTATTTTAATTGTAGAACATGACTTAAGTGACTTGTGGTGTTAGTGATAGGAATACATAAGCAACAGCCTATCCTCTAAAACATCAATCATCTTCCTGCAGAAAAGCAGTGAACCTCTGCTGCAAAGAACAAAAGATGCTCGTCTTTATGCACAAATTAAAGCATTTGATGATGCTAAATTATGAGTCAACTTAAAGTATTCAAACCAACTGCTTATGGTTAGAAATTCAAAAGTTTGCAGCAATCAAAGTGAAATATTCAACCAGTTTCCGATAAGAATAAACAGCATGTTAATAAAATTTTTAGCTCTGACATTTCAACATCTCTATTCAACATTCTTAACCTCCACATCCATGACAAATTTTTTATATGATAAAACTCTCTAATCTCGTCATGAGAACCGCCTACTTTAATGTCTTTGAAAACAGCAACTTTAGAAAAGATGTCAAACATAAAAAATAAAAAAAATATTGCTACATTCATAATCTCAAAGGAAAAGCTCTCACTACATATAAACTGAATAAACATCAGCTAAGTCATGTAAACAAATTTTAACTTCAAAACTTAATTTATTGCACACCTAGTACTGACATCTTTTTCAAACACAATCCTAAAGAGAAAGCTGTTGTATAGAAAATATGTTGCAACCCCATTATCCTCCTACTGGTGTATGTGGATGTTGCAACTATAAAACATTATTTAATTTTTAAGATATTTCAAAAACAGTCCAGTAGGAAGGATCCACATTATTAATAAAAAGGTTAAAACCTAAAAGATACATAGAATGTGTTACAACTGCGTACTCGGTCTAGAACCTACCATAACTGAGATGTGAAGAAGATGCATGTGTTCATGCAGTGCATGAGCTGGCTCTCGAGCTGTAGGCTGTGTTGTCTCTGCCATCTGTTCAGGCTCGGTCATGGACACGTGGAAGTACAGCGTCCCATTTTCCAACCATTGTTGCTTCCAGTGCACCTGGGAAATCTCCTCTCCTGTACCTGACATCTCTGAAAATCAAATTTGAGAAAGAAAGAGGATTGTGAAAAGCATGTAAAAAGGAAATATATTTTTTGTTATTATTATTTGCACGAGAAAAATAAACATTCAGAAAAAACAAAACATCAGTTGGGAATGTACAATACAGTTGAGGTCCCAACTTTTCCATAGTGCTAATGTCAGCCTGCTTTATTCCAAAATGTTTTTTATGTATCGGAGCGTGTTGGGATTAATGTCCAATGCATCACACATTTTAGTTTAGGCTTCAGCTATTTATCTGATATAAAATATTGGCATTAACTTTGTCAATTCTTCTCTTTTAGAGGAGTTCTACGGTATTTATCTTGGCAAAACAGTGAGCTTCTGTATAAAAGGACCATTTGCCAAGCTAGATCTATATATTGTACAGTATTAATAGAGGAGAAAAGAACAATCCAAGGTTTCTTTTTAATACAGTTGCCAAACTTACAAGAAATGAAAACTCTCTTGTGCCATCAATTCCTTCAGCTCTTAGTTGTAATGACTTTATGGAATTCTTTATTGATAAAATTAAATCTATTACAACTAAAATAGTGGCATCCTCCCAAACATAACTACTACCTCAGTAAGAGAGAAGGCAGTGAATGTGGCGCTGGAGCCTGACCTCCGATTGAAGGGTTTTGTTCCGGTTGAGCCTTCTGAGCTTTCAAAAATATTGTCTTCATCTAACTTGTATGCTGGCTCCAATTATGGAAGCAAATCGTTACCATAATTCAAATGAACTTTAAGAATGTGGCTGCATTATTTGAATCTTAAATACAATTAGTAGTCAGTAATCCTGGTTGCATTTTAATTTTCTTCTTTAAGACTGCTCATTCTTTCACTTAATTAAATTTAAAATGAAAAAGGCTTTCGAGATTTATTTTTTCAAAATATGCCACAGCAAACAGTTACCAAAATTCAATTTGAAATGTAAATTTTGAAAATGAAAAAGCATTTGCAGAAATGCTTTTTCATTTTAAGAATGTGGCTGCATTATTTGACTCATAAATAAAATTAGAAATCAATCATCCTATTTGCATTTTATTCTTTAAGACCGCATATTTTACGTAATAATCAAAAAGAAAAAGAAAAAACGGACATTGCTTTTCCGTTTTCTTGGTCTGCCCGCAAAGTACAAAGAATGAACTCGAAAACGAAAAAGCATTTTGAGTATGGCAAGCCGTTTTAACATAAATTGTATTTATCCACAAATCCTGATGAATCCAGTCAGTTTGGTAGATTGCTTAGTCAACCCCTTAAACTGCATAGGCATCAAACTGGCCTCTTATAACAATGTAAAGAACCTTGGTGTTATTTTTGATCAGAATATGTCTTTTAAGTCCCATATAAAAAAAGTCTCTAAGATTAGCTTCTTTGACCTCATATATACCCTACTCACAAAAAGTTAGGGATATTTGGCTTTCGGGTGAAATTTGTGGAAAATGTAAAAAGTTTCCGCAACAGTGATATCATATCACAAAAGCAGGACGTTTAAGTAGAAGGATGCTCTGGTGATTTCCTCATCTCAAACAATTTGTTGAAACAAAAGTTAACAAAAATGGTGCGTACACCATAACAAAAAATGTAAACGTCTCAACAATTCGTCATGTACCCTTGAGCATCAATTACAGCTTGACAACGACGTCTCATGCTGTTCACAAGTCGACTTATTGTCTGCTGAGTCAGGGTATCCCACTCTTCCTGAAGGGCAGCCCTCAGGTCATTGAGGTTTTGGGGTGCAGAGTTCTGAGCCTCTACTCAGGCCACTCCATTTGAGGTACACCAGTCTCCAACAGTCGTTCCCTTATGATCCGACCCCAATGAGCTGGAGCATTGTCGTCCATGAAGATTAATACACAGAAATTAGGCCTGTGTTGTTCATGTAGGGGCACAATCACTGGATTAAGGATGTTATTCAGGTAGTATGGGCTTGTCATTGTACCATTCACAAAGTGTAGGGGAGTTCTATACAGACTGGACACACCTGCCCACACTGTTACACCGCCACCACCAAAAGCTCGTCTGGTGACAACATTAGCTGATGCATAGCACTCTCCTTTACTTCTCCAACATTGTTGGCGGCCATCATTTCTGCTCAACGTGAATCAACTTTCATCAGAGAACAGCACGGAGCCCCACTGGTCCCTCGTCCAGGGTAAATGCTCCCTGGCCCATGCAAGACAATGACGCCTGTGCCTGCTGGTGTGGTCAGGTACCCTTGCAGGTCGTCTAGCACGCAGACCACGCTGATGTAAAAGGTTTCGAATGGTCTGACGTGACACTTGGGTGTCTCTCACCTCCCTTAAACGTACCTTGATTTGAGTGGCGTTTATCATCCGGTTTCTCAGGGCATTGTTAACAATGTAGCGGTCATCAGCATGGGATGTGGCCAAAGGATATCCACTTCTACGCCTTTCTGTAACTCTTCCGGTCTCTCTGTATCTCTGTTGCAACCTGATGAGTACACTCTGAGCTCAGTGGCCACGTCCACCTGAGAAAGTCCTGTTTGAAGCATTGCAATGGCCAGGTACTGTTGATCCATTGTTAGGTGTTGTCTTGGTCTCATGATGTCACAATGTGAACAGCCTGATGAGGACGACTGTTTAAACACCAGCTGTAATTGAACCAGGACATTTATTGGTCGATTCGACGATCAAAAACCTGTTGTGACTTTTGCCGTTAAGCTCCTCGTTAGAGAACAGCAACATGTGCTAAAAGTACTGAAACGTTTAACAGTTGGACACGTGCATTCAAAAGCTTAGAGAAGGTCACATTAAGTTCACCTGTTATGGTTTGAATGCATCTTGGGCTCATCCTGAAATTCAACCCGACAGCCAAATATCCCTAACTATTGTGAGTAGTGTATACAGCAAACATTAGAAATATTCTGTCTAGGACTAATGGTGGTTATCTCCCCTATTTTAACTTCCCTTCAATGGCTCCCTGTCAAATTCAGAATAGATTTTAAGATTCTTCTTTTGACATATAAAGCCCTAACTAATCAAGCTCCATCATACATTAGAGATCTGATTACACTTTATGTCTCTAAAAGAGCACTTTGCTCTCAGACTGCAAGTTTACTGGTGGTTCCTAGAATCTCTAAAAGCAGAATGGAAGACAGGTATTTTAGTTTATCAGGCTCCTTTCGTGTTGAACCAGCTTCCAGCTTTAGTCCGTGAGGCAGACACCCTGTCTAGTTTCAAATCTAGGCTTTAAACCTTCCTATTTGTAAAAGATTATAGTTAGGAAGAGGTAGAGAAGACAGCCTAATCTGGTTTGGGCAAGAACTCAGTCTAGATAGATGGTTCCGCTTTGCTCTACCTTCTTCATGTCTCACTCTACAGGGTTAGGTTATTTAAGTTATTTCTATAGTTATGCTGCTATAGGCTTAGACTGCTGGAGGACAATCTGACCACCCTCACTCTTCTATTTTCCTCCTTTGTCCAATCTTCTTTAGTTACTGTTATTTCAACCTTGTTAACCTTTTGTTTTCTCTTAGTGTTCTTCTCTCCATAGTAGCCACACCTGATCTGGCCTTCTGTAAGCTAAGACAGCTTCTTGGAGGAGAACATTTGCTGGGATCCTCCAAGCGACACTACAATTTTTGCTGAAAAAAAGTGTTTACTTTTTTTCAGTATCCTCTGCATCTATTTTAGTTTTCTCTCTCTTCAAAACCCCAGTTGGTTGTGGCAGACGGCTGCTTGTACTGAGCCAGATTCTGCTGGAGGTTTCTTCCTGTTTTTTTGTTTTTTTTGTTTATTTATTATGAAAAAATACAAGAAGAAAAAAATAATTTTTAAAATATATACGTAAAATAAAAAGAAATTAACAAAAACAATTCAAAACACTCACAAGCTCAAAAACAGTTTAGAGATTCCAGTCTTCAAAATATTTACAAATGTTCAGGGGTCCAAAGATGTTCTGATAGATATCTAGGTTCAGATGATGGATAGTCCTGCAATGATTTTTTTAACAGTCCAAAAAGCAGTTTCCAGCAGTTTATAATTTTTTTCTCGTAAAGTTGATAATTCCTACAGATGTAAGTTGAATGTCTGGCGGTTGACAGGAGGGTGTTGCATAGCACAGGTTGATTATAGTTGAGTTGTTGATGCGGTTTATTAAATCCAAAAAGTCTTGTACAGTCTCTCTTCTGTCTCATCCGTCTTTGAGTCTGATGAGAAGTTTCCAACGATGGTTCGAATCTTGACCCAAAAGGAGTCAAATCCAGGGCAGCGGAGGAACAGGTGCTCTAACGTCTCGGCGTCTGAAAGACAAACTGAACAATCTCTGCCGTATGTTTCCTTGATAATTTGGTGCAGGTTGACGCCTGTAAAAATTCTTCTGTCTTAACAGAAAGTCTGTGTTGTTACCTTGTTGAAAAGTGAGATTAATATGTGAATTTCTTCCTGTTAAAGGGGAGTTTTTCCTCTCCACTTTCGCTACATGCAAGCTTAGCTTGAGGGATTGCTGTAAAGTCAAAGACAACACAAGCCATTCCGAAGGATTGAATGCTGCAAGTCAATGACTGGATGCAATCTGCTGGGGTTCCTTAGATTGGAAACTTTTTCAAACTGAATTGTAATGACGTACCTATAATTTTAATTGATTTTCTTGTAAAGTGCCTTGAGATAACATCTGTTGTATATTGGCGCTGTATAAATAAACCTATTCTTTTGATTCTTAAGTTGTATTGGTACAACTACAAATCAGAGGATTCTTCTTTTAAAGGCCAATTGAAATCTGCAATGGCTTTAACTTGTATCGTGTATGTGATTTGTTTGTTAAAGCACATTGTAATTTATATCTGGAAAGCCTATATGTAAATAATGTTATACTAACTTTACCCTTAGCAAGATGTTTCCAGCACCATGCTTTACAGTTTATGTACGTAGTTAGCTTCTAAAGCCTCATCTTTACTCTTTCAAATATATGGACACCTGTGGTTGGTCAGCTAAATCTTCTTCTCATCAAATTATAACATTTTTATGAGGCTGGTCCATTTGTTGCTGAAGTTAAGACATTTTTGATTTTGTAGCAGATGTTACTTTTACAACTTAGCAACCTTTGCCGTGGCAATGTAAAACTGGCTTCTATGTAGACACTGGCACACTTAGGCCTTGTTGGTTTCTGCCTTGTTATATTGAATATCCTAACCGATTTTCTTTCATCTGAGGGTAACAGCTTGTACAAAGGTTTGAAACATTCAGGTGTGTTTCAGCAGGACAGTGCCAGTCCACCAATGTTAAATGAGCTCTTCAGTGGAAAGAGGAAGAGAGGTGAAATAGCTTCACAAAGCTGCTCATTCTACATCCTTGCTAGGGGCCCAGTAATTCTGCTTTTTTAATTAGAAAGTTTAAAGTTGTTTCAACAACCCATCACAAGGAAAAGTTCATTTAAATCACTAAAAAAGCCCAAGTTAACAACATTCATGCCAATGATCCATGTATGTCAACCTCTGACCGGAACTCCAGATGTTTAATACATCGGTTTTTGAGTGACGTATGCAAACAGACTCTTTCCAAATTTAGTATCAACAAAAAAAATATATAATAATAATAATAAACTTTTGACAGTTTCATAAATTTTTTGATATTCTTTCAAATGTTATAGATTCAAAGAAAATAGTTTATTACTATTCAAGATATTAAAAAAAGGATTTCATTCACGGACAAATTATTTGACAGACAAAATACAAAAGTTTAAAAAGCAACCTCTTCACTCTAAAAGTATAAAAAAGTAAATACACCAGAAGGAATGTATGCCCCATAAAAATAAAAATAAAAAGTTGCAAACAGACCTGGGGGAACACCAGTTTATCTGGCTACAGATCATGCCAGAAGGATCTAATACTATCACGTGGGAGTGGTTGTTCAGTAGCAAAGTACTAAGAAGCCCCAGGGAGTCTCAGATTGCAGTGTGATACAGTTTATGTCATGCAGTGAGGAGGGGACAAGGGCATGGACGTTCGTTGACATCTCTTATCAGTGGCCTGTACCGAATGACAAATGGCTTGTGGTGCAGCGGGTTATTAACCTGCTGATCCTAGGTCAGAGAACACTCAGCAAAGAAGAGTTACATGAGTTGTGTTCAACACTACCAGAGGTCTCAAAGTGCAAGGAGAGAGCATGAGACAGATTAATCTGAAAATTTAAAGTTGATGTACAGCAATACCACTAAACGACTAAAATAATTGTATATTTACTTACTAAAACCATTTTATTTTTTGGGGATTTTATATGTTTTTTTTGGAAGTACAAACTAGGTATGTTTTAATTTTTTGTTATTGTATAATGTTGAAAAATGTTATGATTACACTGTGGATCACTATAATATTTCAGTGATGCTGAAACTTTGTAATTCCTATTGCTTTTGGCATACAATTGTCAATTTAGAATTTATGAGAGCGAACCATGACCTGGTCTTTTTAAACAGGTTTCTAAGATTATTTTTTAAACATACAAAGTTTTACAGTAGGAATGTTTCGTTTGCTTGACCTTCGTCTATAGCACGAATAGAATCAGAATTTATTTTGTCAATGTAAAATATGAGAAAAATTATTCATCTTCAATCAAAATGTTTGATCCTTTAGTAAGTATATAATAGTATAAGTATATATTGTATACAATAAATTCTCTTTACAGTGTCTTTGAGCAAGAGCAGTGTTCTTCACATACTGTAACTTTGAACTCTGTAAGACTGCCTTTACCTGAGAGGCCTAAACTACTGTTACCAAAAAGAGAGCAATGCAAATTTTAAGACCATATTTATCAACTTTCAATGCACTATGTGGTCATATACAGTTACTCCTATCATCAAATTGCCACTTTCAACTAATTTACAAATTAATTTTAACAAAAAAGTATTGGTGTAATATCAGCTAAGATGTATTAGAATGTATTCATGTTTATTTTGCTTGACCTTGTGGTTAAACAAGTGAGTATTTTAATACACAAAATCAATGCATTATTAAACTGATCTGTATGAGGCAGCTATCACAATCATATTTAACAGGTTCAATACTATTTTCAACATCAGAAGTACAAGATTATGATTTTAGTCACATAAATTCATGAACAGTTTGTAAAAAATCATACATGTACAGTAAATATATGCAGAAAAATAGAGACAGAACCAAGCAGAAGTAAATAAGAGAGGTGGAACCCGATCTTGCCACGCAAAAACACCACAGTGTTTCTTATCACCAATACCTCTTGTCTCATAGAGCAATATCTATTTACTGCTGCCAATCTTAATTCAGCTCATAAGGTACATCTAAGGTAATATTATGCTTTAAACTTAACATACAAGGTGAAGTTTGAGCTATGTACATGTATGAGTTATGAGAAGTACAGTATACAGATTTTAATTTGTGTTGTAATGCTGAAAGAGCTTCCACCAATTCTAAATAGTGGGGGTGGCAACATTTTGTATAGAAAGTAAAAGAGAGAACACTGACAGAGTAGGAAGCAACATCCAAAAAAAAATTTGTTACATAGTTTGGTCGTTCCTGTAGCTGCCTGATGAGTACATTGGATGTCAAGCATCTCATTGCTGCTAAGGTTTTTAAATGGTTACTAAATTATGTCATTGTTATCCATGTAACTACATTACATATGGGGTAAATGTTAAAAGTTATTCTAAAAGTTTGAGAAACAGAACTGAAGGGTAATTTTGGTGAGCATTAGTTCTCAGAAATGCTCATAGTATACGTACTTGGTTAGAAAAAATACTGCTATCAAGTAATTATCATTTATGCAGAGGAAAAACTACATGTTTAAATTCTAAAATCTTGTCTTGTTCTTGTACACCTGATTGTCCTTATGCTTAGGTCTTGTGAACAAATCTATCATTACACTTTGTTGAGAAGGAAAGTGTAGACCAGGTGGCAAAACGCTGTTAATTTTTTTAGAAGTCTTATTAAAATCGGATATAGTAACATAAACTACTGCATGCTGAAATAATTTTGCTCTAATTAGATTATGAATTATAAATATAAAGCAAATGACCTTTATTCTGTGTAGAATGAACCCTTCTGAATGGAGAATTGGCACAACACTGTATTTAGGTGATATATCTAATATGATGTCTGTATCAAACTTATTAAATAAGTAGTAATATATTTATATGCATAAATGTATAAACATATTTGGAATATTTTTAAAGTATATCTTTTTAATCAAGTAAAAATGTATTTTCTTATAGTCTTATCTTTGAGAGAGTTCTGAATATATTAAAACAACTTCATTCCTTGTATTGTCCTAGAAAACGCCCTTTACTTTTGCTGACCACATGTTATGATAATATTTTGTAGAGTGCAGAATTTTTAAATGCCATAACTGCTGGGCAATTATTGAGCTCTTTATGAGTAATCTGCAGGGTGAAGATATGCTACTTCACCTTTCACCTTCACAGGAGATAAAGCTTTCTGACGGACTACCAGTGCTGTGCCTCCTGCCATCTGTTACTGTTGTAAATACTGCACATTATGCCACAGTAAAAAACTGTACATAATAAAAGCTATTACCTCTTGCCAAATTGTATTTCAGGATTTGGGCTTTTAATATCTATGACTATACAACATTGAGGTTTTATTTAAAAAAAAAAGATGGTTCTTCCGAAACATGAAGAATATATTTTTTAAAAGATGGTTATGCATCATCATCTTTATTTTTCTTTGTGTTTAATGTTGACGAGAAAGCATGCTATTTTAAGAAAGAACAGCATCAATGTTTGTGTCCGTGAGTAGTTGTCCTCTCTGCGCTATGGGGTATACCTCTGGGGATAAATCTTGATATTATTTACAGGCATATTGATCAGGTGTTTTACTAGTAAATCATGTATGTATATGTTTATGAATGTGTACATGTTAGTATATGTATATAATTTTATTAATAATATTAATAATAATAATCAACTTTATTTGCCAGGTACATACAGGACATACTAGGAATTTGTTTTGGTGTAATTACACCGAGGCAGCCATTTGCGGCGCCAGGTAGGCAGTAGCGCAAAGGGTCTTACCTAAGGACCCACACTGGATCCTGTGGTGTATTTGCCTTGGGGTGGATTTGAACCCATAACCTCAGGGTTAATGAGATTATATATATATATATATATATATATATATATATATATATATATATATATATATATATATTATTTTTTTTTTATATATATATGCGCAGTGAAAACAATTTCCACGCTACATATCCCAATTATTCCCTTAACTTTCTATACTGAACTTTCTATACCGGTACAGCTGCAATGAACTAGATGTTCAGCTTCCACCACCACATT
>JAVLVB010000002.1:10165472-10190645 GCA_032876305.1 Orestias chungarensis
TATATATATATATATATATATATATATATATATATATATATATATATATATATATATATTATTTTTTTTTTATATATATATGCGCAGTGAAAACAATTTCCACGCTACATATCCCAATTATTCCCTTAACTTTCTATACTGAACTTTCTATACCGGTACAGCTGCAATGAACTAGATGTTCAGCTTCCACCACCACATTTTTATCCAACTAGTCTGTATATCATGTAAATTTCTATTGTGGCTTTACAAGCCATGCTGGAAATGGATTATCTCCCAACGCATATCAAACAAACCTAGCATTATCTCAGATTGTTTTAAATCAGTTATGCTTGCCAATTTATTACAATTGCACAACAGTTCGGAAGTAAAACAATGTTAAAACAAGTTTGAGCAGAAAGAGATGGGGATAAATCAAAGATCATAATATATTCAGGAACTTGTGATCGTTAAGACCATTGTTCTTGTGAGTCCTGTCTCCTGAGAAAAAATAACGACATACTTAAAGCAGCCCTTGAAGACTGTCTGCTTAATACAAACTTGTAATTCTGTGAATAATACCAGTTGGGACCACTTTAATATATAACTCAGAACATAAAGATTGACTGAAAAAAAGGCTGGGGATACTCAGCCAGTAATAAATGATTGTTACCCTCTCATCTTAAAGTCCCACTTTAGGTCAGAATACACTCCAAAACCCAAATTTTCCAATTCCTGGGTAATTTTCTACCATATTCTTCTTTTTTTTTTTTGGGTTCTGCTTTCCAGAGTGAGAGAAGGGTGGATCAAGAGAAGGTGGTTACTTGTTTTACAGCAAAGGTCACTGCAATAGAAACACACGTTAAGTGCAACATAGAAAAACCGTTAAAACAAGTATGAGAAAGGATGAAACTTAACAATCCTATTAAAATAAAAATATGAATATATGAAAATTACCTTGTTTAACTGCAGAGTTTTCTTCTTCTCAATACACACATTTGAAAATAGTCTCATGCAATGCTTGTACATACTTTGCCTTTTTAATGGGTTTAATGTCTCCATCTTTGTTATCCTGTTCTGCATTCATAACAATTACAGGCACACAATCAATTTTGAGGTCATTTAGCAGCGCCTCTCAAGGACTTTGATCAGCCATATTCTATGTTTGCTACTGAGGCATCTGCAACAGTGCTGAAATTATTTTGACTTTGACCCATTATAACTTGAAAAACAATCAATTGTGCTTACACAGTCTAATTTCTACATTTAAGCCATCGAAAATAATGAATGCCTCCCATGTATTTGAAACTCACCTATGTAATTTACCATCCAAATCAGTTTCAGCATCGTCTCCTTTTATCATTTCATCCTTGCTATAAAAAGTGTATTTTAGGGAGAATACATTTCCTACGTAAAATGAACTAAATGCAAAGACAAGCTTAAAGGTGTGATACGTGCTATGCAACGCAACAAACAAAGCACAGATGTTTATTTATAGAAGGAACAAAACAAGAAAATCAGCACGATGAAAGGAGTTGGCAAAAGTAGCAACTATTCCATACTTACAAACCAACATTGACTTTTCTACCCAAGGTGGTCTCACAACCATTTAACAAGCCAAACAACATATGAGATGGACGGAAGGCTCAAAGACACATGGCAACTTTAATGGTTTTCTTACTGTGCTCTCCCTGTTACAGCTTGGAAGCTTGAAACTCACTAACAGTTATTTTGACCTAGAAGTGTTTCAAATGAGAGGAAAAATGTCCGAAAATGAAGAGTAGCGACCTTCTCTCCAAACTCTTTATTAGTTCATGCTCTGATGTCTTTGCAAAAACTAGGGATGCAGTGATACCACTTTTTTCCAAAATGAGTAGTGTACGATAACTTACATTTGTAGTACATTTGAGTACTCACCGATACTGATACCGAGTAGTTTCGCCATTACACACATAGTTACTTTGGATTTTTTTTATTTTTCCAAAGATATTTGGACAACATTCTCTATTATGTAGAAACACAATACAAAGACAAATTTAACAAAATTGTCAAATACTGAAATGCTTTGTTGCGGTACTGAGGACAGCGACTCAGTGTAGCGTGGCTTTTGTGCCACCAAGTTTGCGGGCGCGGAGCTGTCTGGGGGAGCAATGTTTGTGGGCGTATGTGTGAATATCAGGCGCGCTCGCTCACGGGTTCCTCGGGCACGCGCTCAACTCTGACAAACTGCTAGCTCGGCTCGTTGTGCTTGGGTTCGGCTCTGTGTCTGCGCTCGCAGCTCTGCTGAAATGTTAGTCAGAGAGTATGAATCAACATTGTGTATTTGGAAGGAATTATTTAATTGGATGAAAAAGGCCAGTCTTTGATTTGCTGGGAGCGCGGCTCATTTGCATATAATGTTGAGTTGGGGGCGCGGAGCCGAGTGGGAGCGGAGTGAGCTGAGCGAGCGGGCGGTTTGTCGGAGTTGAGCGCGTGTCCGGGCACCTTTGAGCGGGTGTGCTTACCTGCCATTCGTGCGCACACGCTTGCGGTTATTGCTCCTTCAGGTAGCTCTGTAGACCTGGTGGCACAGAGATCACGCCATAAGGCCCAACCAGGCCCAATAGTAGCGCCGCGGGTGGTATTGGTGTCGTGGTATCGGTGGCAATTTTATGATTACGAGTAGAGTACTTATGCCCGGTATCGATGAATTCCTAGCAAAAACCAACAGCTTTATGGAAAATTTTATTATTTATACATCTTTGCTTTATTATGTAAGATAAAGTCTTTAAGAGCAATTCTAAATACGTCTCTATAGTATCCCGAAGAGAATACCACAGATTTTAACAACGGATTATTTGATTGCAACACACATACTTAAACACTAAATTCAGTAACATTTCAAAACTATTAATAGAAGAACAAACAAGTGTCTATAATAAACAGATTTTATAGCTGCCAAAAACGTAATTAAAAAAATGGGTTCTCTCCCTAGTTTCTGTTCAAGACAAAAAAGCCCTGTTTTCACAAATGCATATGAATTATGTTTTCCTAATAATGTTACATTGCAAACACAGAAATAAAATGCTTTTAGTGGCATAATCTATGATTGAACAATCCCATGAAAAACATTTTTTTCCATCTCAAACTCTTACACATTTTTTTTTAGAAAACAGTCAAAAACTTTACTGCGTTTTATTATGATCATATGTGATAAAACAACAGCGAGCTATGAAGGGAAAGAAAAACAATGATCAGTTTTTAAAATAGTTCCCAAATAGAAATGTAAAAAGTGTGTGAATCTCTCTCGAATCCTGCTTAATGTATATAAACAAAAATAAAATCCAGTTAATCTGGCTGTCAGCGGAAATCGCCTATATGAGGATACAAACTTTTCACAGTGTTGGTTGCATACATTCAGGCTTGTGGTTATAATGTTCCAAAATGTGAAGAAAATATAAGGATAATCGATACTTTCACAACCCCGTGCCTAAACATACCAAACGAAAGCAATACCAGGTAGAAACACCCCCCGTCCATGGCGAACCCCTTGCATTTCACCCAACTGGAGAAAGGGACCAAACCAGGATAACCAGGTTGGAAAATAGAAGCATAGATGATTTTCTAAAGCCATGCATCCCTAAAACCCATAGTCAATTGTGTGAATGAGATATAACTACACAACTATAAACCATCTAGCAATCATTAAAAAAAAAAAAAAAAAAAGACAGGCACATTAAAGAATATATACAAAAAATAAAACACAGTTTTTAACCTTTTGGGCAAAGTGCTCCATTTTAAAATTATATAAACAATAAAAATGTCTGAGTTTGGGTTAAGAGATGGAGAAAAAGCTTAAATTGATGACATAATGTCTGCCTCCAAATGTTCAGCTGATGGGACACCTTGGAGAGTGCTGTCTCTTCAATACCGTTTTCAATGTGCTGGTTCAGCTCAGATAACCCTGAGCCAACCAGTTCTCATCTTGAGCATACAAAGCGGTCTTCTTTTCATTTTCTTATCGCCTTTTTATCTCCTATGACAACTTTTATTTACCTGTTTTTTCATTTTTATTTTTTTTATTTTATTTCTATATAAAATAATTGAGGTGAGAGAAGAAAAAAATATATAAAGCAGTATACTGTCAATCTCTTTACTTTGCCTAGTACAGATCAATACGAAAGGCTGTTTCCAAACACCATTTCAGCATTTCCACTTTCTCTGAAAGAATCTTTAAGCACGTTTTTTAACATTCCTGTAAGTTAAACATAGACAATTACCATTTGTTTATTACATTATTTTTGGTTGATCAATATATAAGAACTAAAAATAAACAATTTTATTTTTTTTTTACGTTATGAACCTTATGAACTAATAGAACATATCATCTGATATGAAACAACACGTTTGAATGGAATGTTGTACTATTTCACTAGCTGTGTTCACCTGTGCAAAATTGATTGGACTGAAAATTAATTAAAAACTAAAACTAACGTGTGTTTACAAGCACCAGGTTTGATTCAAAATAAAAACTATTTGACACGCACAGAGCTGTCAGATTTCCTTTAAAGGTACCCAGACAAAGAATTTGCACTTCGGCCTTTGATGGGAAAAAATAAATAAACAAGTGCAGAAGTGTGTTGTGAGCACCTTAAGCACTTTCTTCACACTTTAAGTCAGTTTCTTTTTCCAAGGTAGGTAAAACCAGTATTTGGGTTTAGCAGAGATAACTTAAATTTTATTATCTAAAAAAAAAAATGGAACAACGAAAAGAAATAACCAAAAATGTAAGGGAATTTGTCTAGTCCAGATGCGTCTGAAGTCTTTTACACTCAAATTAGACAATCACCCATTTATACACACAAATACTGCTGGAGGTAAGCTGCATGGTAGCCACAGATTCTTTATCATACCTAACTTTGAGTTAGAGTTGTATGTCATGTAAAGTTCCTTCTACCCATTGTTTTGATTTGGTACAACATAGCAAATACCAAACTAACCTAAACTGAAAGATGACCACCCACAACAGTTTCATTTCACGAAATACCTAATAGACAGATACATTTTCTATAGCCTGTCCAGTGCTTGTGCTACATGCCCAGATGTAAAAAGACTTATATTTTTAACTTTGTCGTTAAAGCAAACAAAAATAATTCAATCAGAGTTAACAACAGATTCCTACATATCTTCAAAGCAAGCAATGCTAAATCATCTCAGCGATATGAAGCACTAGATTCTGGTCAGTTTTGGATGTGACTTAATCTTAGCTATGTTTGTCTGAACTTATTAAGAATGACACAACTGAAATCAAAAGAGAATACATCCTCAAAGATCTCTGTTTGTACCTGAAGGAGAATTCAAACAAACTGGTGAAGGAATATCTATAAGAATTATAATTATGTTGAGGAAGAAAACAGCTCTTCTGCTTTAGTCACTTTTTCAGTTTCAAAATACACTTATAAAGCAAATCTAAAAGCGCAATAAAAAATGGTTTATCAGACATTTAAAAACATTTGCGCAGCTTTCCGATGAACCCCTTTGTATATTAGGATATGTCTTGAAAGTGTGGAAGTTTTGGACAATGCAATGAATGCAGGAGCTCTTTTAGTGGGCGAATGATAATGCTTCATTGTCCAACTGAATGCCTCAGAAACTCTTTTATTCCTGTTGCAGTGCGCTTTTACAATGAGCACCTTGTATTGAATTGCTATTTGTACTTTTATCGACATGGTTTTAATTTAATGTTGTGGCACCATTGTGATGATGTATAGCAGAGACCAGTGTGAAAATGTTTTGCTTGTTTATGTGTTTTACATGTCCATGGCAACTGAATTTCCACACTCTGGAAACCTCAATCGTAACCTCAAAACACATGCATGTTCAAACAGATTATTGTACACAACAGACAAGAGAGATTATTCCTGTTACTGTGTGTAGTTTACAAGCACCTGTACTGTCCATGAAGAAGAAAATCCTTACAATTTGGAAATTAACTGTAACGGCACTTTTTCTAAATCCCTCAGTTTTTTCCATCATTCCAACCACTAAAACAGATATAACAATCTACTTTTAAATATATTTTTTGTCTGTATAACATTTTTTAGACTAACATGATTTCCTTGAAATTGATCAACTTAATTGTTTGGATTTACGTAAGTGCATATTCATCTTAATCAAATGAAGTAAATTAGTTGATCCTAATCATTGCAAATTAGTTTGGCTCACTATTAAACATATTTAAATTAAATTGAGTTCATCTATAGTAAATGCATTAAATCAACCTTAATAAATTACGTTGAATGAATGCAAGTAATTTGAATTGAAATGATAACATATTGCTAAAATAAAGCAAGATTATCATATTTTCTATGATTTATTTTATTAATCCAAATAATACTTTTTAAGCATATTGGGAAGAGATTGATCACACTAGATTGTATCTCAAGGAACTTCCTGCTTTAATTATTTTTAAACAGAATTGGGCCCACACAAGTTTGTCAGAACAAACAAAAACCTTGTTGAATGAAATGTAATGTCTGAAGGAATCAACTGACATGAGTAAAGGTTTACATCAATCATGGCCAACCACAAACTTGCAGTTTTGTTGCTAATAAGGTGTCATCAACACATTGAAAAAACACTCTTTTGTGTAGTTTTGTAAAATCCCCATCTCCTCCATCTTTCCTGACAGACGGTGTGCTTGCAATGGGTGATTCTTATTGTTTTCTCAGGCTGAGCTTCTGAGAGTCTTTCAACAAACCATGCTATGCATAATTCTAATGCTTTTAGTTACTACACACTGCTATGCCGGCTAAGATGATTTTCTGCACTTTAAAAAAATAAATTTTTACTCAAACAGACCATAAATGCTTCAAGCTGGTTATCTGTGCAGAAAAAGCTCAGATCTGCTGAGGATCAGGATCATGCTTATCAGCAGTGGATGCAACAGTCGTAAGAATACAATTGGCTTCTTCAAGTGTACCAAACCACATCAACTGAGCGCTTGCAGGGATTTGTCTGTGCTGTAAAATATTTGAGGAGGTAAATGATGACTTATTAAATTGTGGAGATTGATATATGTGCATACATAGAGAGATCTTATTAACAATCTGTTTTGAAGGTAATTTTGTCCACCATAAAGACGGAAAATATACAAGTAGATGGAAAGATACGTCAAGTTACATCAAGTTTGGCTTGTTTTGTAGTTTATAAAAAATTTCCATTGTACTAATTTGCCGTGAGCTGTAGAATAGTATGACTGACACTACTAACATTGTTGACTTTTAATGTTTTTATGAATCTCTTGTCATAGATAATTAATATATATATATATATATATATATATATATATATATATATATATATATATATATATATATATATATATAAATTATCTATGACAAGAGATTCATATATATTTTTAAATGCCATAAGAACACCTTATGAAGAACACTAAACACATAGCTAGGAAAAGATTTTGAGGAAAAAAATTATAAAGTAAAAAGCCATAAAAAACTTGATTTTATTAGACTTGCAACATTTTAAAGAGCAAGCATTTATTAAAGCTAATGTTGAATGATTAGATAACATGTGCATCTAAGTGTTAACTAGAATTTTGCCATTTGATGTTGAAAGTGCTTTTTTTCTTATTTTGACAAAATGTTATTTGAATTCTAACGTATTATTAGAATATCATGCATTGTTGAGGTAAAACATGGTAATTTAAATCAGATTAAAAGGGAATCTGGTAGAGAAACATGTTTCATGTTTTAATGACTACAATGATGTTTCAATGATTAAACATACATACATACAACATAACGCTAAGAGATACCGTATTTGTGAATTGTTAATTAGTGACTGTGGGGCTTAAGAAAAATAATGTATTTGTTACAGTAGAAAAATATAAATGCTTGAGTAAAAATGTGCATATTATCTAGACTACCCTAACCTTCCTTCATATAAGAAAAACAAAACAAAAAAAACAAACCAAAAAAAACATGATCCCAAAAGGGTGGCATTCATCTGTGAAAAGGTGATCATAGCAACGTAGAGTCAGTGATTGTGCAAGCCTGACAAGTCCTTGACAGTTTTGTCATCTGCACAACAAGTTGGTGTCATCAACATTTACAGTGATGAAAGCTCCTGCCCTAGAGGCACGTTGTGCCTGTCATTACAGCCGTGGTGGAACGTGCAAGTCTTCTATGGACTCTAGCCCAAATCTGACTGCTGAAGTTGCTTACAGTGTGAAAGACGACACATAAAGTTTAATAATTTATGTGAAATATAGGGATGGATTTGCTGATTCCAAATGCCACTGTATGAATGAGAATAATAACAAAAAAGAAGCAGGGAGAGTGAGAGTATGTGTAAAAGACAGACAGGCAGACAAGTAGCAGAGAAGAATAAATCTGACAGCCTTGGAAGGTGTTGAGGTACATTAGCATACCTCCTAGACGATTCTAATTTTGCCTCAAAAACATCTCTGTTTGGTGCGACAGTGACACTTTATCACAAGTTAACTTCACACAGCTTTCAACAGTTATTAGAAGAGCTTGAGTAGCACCAGAACAAACAGGTTAAAATGTCAACTAGATAACCATTTAAACGTAGCTAATATCAACGTAGCTCTTCCAACTCTGTGATTGTACTATTAAGGGTCATTCATTCAAATGAATTTAATGTTGTCACAAAACCACAGTAAGCTTCAAACATCACAATGATCCTACTGTGGTTTTAATGATGATAAAATTATCAACATAAAGTCTTCTTTAAATATTATTCCGTAGTTCCCATTCACATAATTATAATTAAAAATGAAATGAATAAATGCTCAATTTTTATCACTCCAAGGATTTATATATATATATATATATATATATATATATATATATATATATATTTATATATATATTTATATATATATATATATATATATATATTTATATATATATATATATTTTTTTTATTTTTTTATTTTTTTTTTTAGATAAACCCACAGTTAAAGTTCTTTTCTCATTTCCAATTACAACAATTGTTAACTTTACATGTAAATCATCCTTGTTTATTCTGAATGACACTGAATTCTTTGCAAACTGGCTTGGATCAATTAGAATTTTTCAAACACCACAAGACTAAGCATCATCTGGGCAGGTGCTAAACAGCACTGTTGAGAATATATTGTGGGTATCAACCAGATCTGTTTATGATTTACTTTTTGTGACAATTGTGATTTAATGTGTGGTATAGATGGTTTATTCTTTAAAAAAATATTTAATTACACAGCTATAGTATTAAAACAATATTAAACCTCAGAGCAACACAAAACTAATGTTATATCTACAATCTCACCTTCCACCCACAGCTCCTTAAATCTACACTGTGAAAACTGAACTCTAGACGCAGTCTGGCTTTAACATTCATGTTCCACAGTCACCAAATCAGATGTCTACTCTTCTTCCAGTTTGTCCTGATGAGACTCCCTAAACATTCAATTAAATTTACATTGGAAAAAATACTACAAAAAACACCAGAACCAGAACCAGTATTTCAACTAAAAAATATTTTCAGAAAAACTTGTAAAATGGACATGCCTTTAAAACAATATTAAATATCAACTTAGTTATCCATCTTGGCTTCTGTCTCCTAAGTTTATCCCACCATAAGGAGGGCAGTCTCCCATTAATGTTCTTAAACTTTGATGGGCTTTACACAGTTCAGGTAAAAGTATTTTTATTTCATATATAGAGAGTAGGTTCATCCGACCATCTGACTTGCAGGACAGAACCAGGAAAACTGAACTCATCCAACGGATTTGGTGTAACTTCTCCAGTGACATACTTCTAAAGACACATTACCTTAGTTCACAAAATTCTTTCCTTCCGAACATTCAGTGTCTTCTGGACCAACCTTTCAGAGGTTACTTTGAGAACTAGAGGTAGAGCTACAATATCAAAAAGCACCTTGCCTGCAATGTGCAACAGCTGTCTCAAGCGTACAGGTTTCGAGTGAAAAGGGGTTCTTTCCAACCCACACATGGAATTATCATTTACATGTAGTCTTGTTCCAGTTAACAAAGGCTCTTCTAACACAATACTTTTTCAAACCCAAGAGCAGTTGCCTTGAACACCTTGATAAAAAGTAGGCAATACTTGCAAGTGAAAAGATCTAAAACTATTTAAAGTTAGGAACATCGACTCATCTAAATTCTTAATTTACAACCTGCCAGCCCCCCATTAAATCAAGGGAATATATTTATTAGTTGTTTTTTTTAAACTGATGGACAAAGTCAACAGCCCACTTGGTGGTTCCATATATGACAATGCCAAATTATTCATCATCAACACTCTTCCCCCTGTAGGACATCTAAAGGTGAAGCACTTTTCATGTTAACAAATATTCTTTGATTTTCTCATATATTTTCCAAATTGGTTTTAACCAATTTCTCATCCCAAAGATAGATGCATAAGTATTTAAACCCATCCCTAGTTAGTTAAAGAGAAGGTTTTCAAGAGACCGAGCTTGCAAAAGAATAAGACTGTTGCATTATTTGTATAAAAGAGTGTGTCCACCAAGCGATTGGCTGTTGGAAACCTTTAGTGCTGATATGTGCAAGTAAATAATAACAACCAGGACTGTTTAGTGTAAACAGAGCTACTGTATTATTTACATTTTTGATAAACTGCTGTTGCTTGGGAGCGGGTTGGTGTTAAGAATGTGTCTGTGTATGCTATTATTTGTAAATATGATTTAATGTCTTAATATTTTGGCTTGTGAATGTTATTTGATAGAGAAATCTAGTTCATACAGTATGAGTTATGAAGCTTCATAAGAAAAGGAAGACAGTTGAATAGTTAGTTAAGGGGATGGATTTTTAGGGATATATTTTGTTTTTTTTCTTTCTGAGCTTCCACATGCTATCATGAATCATAAATATTAATTATATATATATATTTTTTTTTTAGAGTTTTTGTTGACTAAAGTTAATCTGATCACTGCACTGCACTGCAGGGTCCTGTACTCTTAGTATCAGTCCTTTAATGAGCAGAAATACCCAGACACCTGTACATTTGTCAAGTGTTTAGGAGGAGAAAAACAGACTGAGAACAGACAACAACAGATGGAGCACTTTGTGGCGTTGTGTGGGAACAATAATCTCATCTCGAAAGTGCAATACACAAAGGTTTCATAGAGGATGCGGATTGTTGAGTTGATTGTGAATTTTTATAGATAGGAATGTAGGAATATATTAAAAAGATATTCTATCATGGCATGGAAAGTGGAGGTGGTGGAGGGGTATACATTTCTGGGTTTTACCTACACCTTTACAAAACTTGGACAAGAGATACACAATTAGATTAATCTGAGACAACGGGCAGAGCACATTGTTTTGTGGCAAAGTTCCTAAAGTGTTTACAACAAGATCCTCAAGGTCTTTTTTTAGAATGTGATCTTTTTTTTGCAGTCATCTGCTGGTATTGAAGTATCAGAGCCATTATAAGCCAACAACTTATAAACTCTGAAAGCTGGAAAGAATGTTGGCTCTGTTCTGGGGAGAGCCTCTTGAGATCATTGTGCAAAGAATGACGATTGATCAAATGAAAAACAACACGGTCATCTCTGAATATCTTTCTGTGCTACACAGTATATAAACAACAGAATGTGCAGGGGTTTTTACCGGATTTCCTGCAACACAGAATACTCTAGGGCATTTAATCTATGTGGTTTCTTCAGTATTCCTCTCAAAGATACAAAGTATGATTGTTTAATCAGTACATCCAAATTGTCCTTTGTCTGTCCTGGCAATCTTTGTATTGCACTTGGGTGTACTGACAATCTGCCCTGGGTGTACCCTGCCCCTCATCCAAACACTGCAGGTGACAGACACCAGTCCCACTGTGATCCTGCAAGGATGAGTATAGAAATGGTTGAATAACTAGATTAATCATAAAACATTGCTCAAAAGGTTTTTAAAAATCAAATAACATGTATGTTTTTAAAAGGTCTTGAATGCAACATTTACTTAAAATAGTACTTGTAAGGCTACTGTGTGTTTTCAAAATGTGTTGCAAATTGTCTAGATTAAGGGTAGTTAACATAGAAGGTGTAGGGGAGATGTTACAAGAGCTGAAAGAACAAGAACAAGTTTCACTTAATTTTGAGAAGTTTTGTCAACAAATTGCAATACCAATGGCAGAAACATGTGCAGGTGATGCCAAAGCCTAATGCAAGTCCCCACTGTGCTCCATTACAGCCGCAACTGGTAGACATTGCACTGACAACCTCCTACAGAAAACCAATCATAATGTCAGACACCACCACTGTGACCCAGCATGAAGAGGGAGGTAACTTATGACCTAAAAATATAAAAGCGCAGTATAGAAGTAACTGCATTAGCTGTAGTGAAAGTCTTACTGAAAGAAGAGAATTAAAAACAAACACAAGCTATTTTAGGTGTGACTTAAGCATAAACGTAAAAAAATAATAATACTAATAATTACTTCATCCCAATAATTTGCGATTAAAAAAATACCAAGATATGCTATAAATTTTAAATTGTAAACTGCTGCTCTCCACTACCCCCACTGTGCCACAGCGGGAAGTAGATTACCTTTGATTAGCAATCGCTGCGTTACATTGTGTGTAGCAACATAGGATCCATCTTATCTTGTCTTCTATATGTACAAAAAAGTATTTGGCTCAAATTATCTTGGTTCTTTATACGTTTTTTTTATTTATTATTTATTGTGTAAGTGATATACCATAAGGATTTGGAACAATTTCCTGACTAAGATATGCATATAGTTAATGTTTGGATCTGTTATGTACGTGATAAAATAATGCAATGTTAAATGGCACTATTTTGTGTTCTATGTGGAAGAACACCTAATGTTGTATCAGCACATTGATCTCACTATATTATTAGGAAAAATGTCTAATAAACTAAGTTATGTTCCACTGAGGTTCCGTCGAGTTTATATAGTTAAGTTATGTGAAGAAACATAACAGGATCCATAAACCCGCTGTCCCTTATAATCCTAAGGATTAGTGAGGCAGAGAGCCAAAGTAAAGCAGGGAACCTCCCACTCCTAATGTATTTAAAATGATGCATTAACAAGATAAACACTCCTCTTATCTGTGGAGTGCAAACACTCCTTCTAAAATGCTGCAATCCAATTAAAAAAGACCTGTTATTACTTTACATCCCCTTCTTCACTCCTACAATAATGAGACCCCTGTCTCTTGATAGTGTTCTAACAGCGTCAAAGAGGGAGTTTAGGATATAATAATAGACACAAAGAGTTACTAATCCTCTGCTTTTGTCTCTTCAGTTTTGATATTAGTGAAATGAGAGATTAAGTTGTAGGACCCGTGCAACCTTCTACCAAAGATCTACTTATTTGAAAGTGTTCTAAGTGCTATGTAATGCACCAGACACAATTTTTCAAGGGATTCCACGCCAAATCAGATCTGGTGTGTTTTTGGCCTAAGAAGGTTGTGTACTCTCATGATACGCATTACAGAGATTTAAATCAAGCGGCTTTGTTGTCTAAAAAGTACACTTTGCTTAGTCTGTTGTGTCATTTCTGTTTATTCTATAAAATAAACAGAACCCATCAGGAATTCAATTAATTAGACCAGACTGTTTCAAATGTGCCTAATGTCACAAAACTAAGGGTAAAAAACATGTTCCTAAATAATAGTGAAGTGTACTGGATGAGGGCAGAAATCAAGAGTAGTACTTGGAAAGTGTGAGAAACACAGCATTTTCTGCTACTCAAAAAAGAAAGAAAAATTACTTAACTTATTACAAATTAAACTGCCCAAAGTTTAAAGGTTAATAAAGATTTTCAGCTTAAAATTTAAATAAAGGAAATCAATCTTGTCCGTGCCACAGAAATAAATTGAAGCGTTAATCTCCTGCAGCTTCAGCCAGGAAGTGGATTATTCGGCACTACATTCCCTGGAGGTTTACCAGCACAGCTACAGCAGTTTTATATTGAAAACTAGTGTCTGTGGCAAAAGCAACAAGAGCACAGAAGATGTAATATGCAAAACAAGCTAAAATTGGTGCTTAATTGAAATTGTGCCCCAACTTATCCTTGTAAGGTAAATGTTTTTTTTGTTTTTTTGTGTGTGTGTGTGTTTTTTTTTTACAGTACTTAAATATATTTTCATAGTTATGCTTTTATATAGTAAAACATTTTTTTGCACAATTTTATATTGGTTTTTACAGAAAATGTTTTTGTACGTCTTCTCTTTTAGTGCTACTTTGTTCAATACAGTTTCCCTAAAGCTTTCATACTAAGAAGTATTTATCTTATTTTATTCAGTTTACATAGGAGTGAGAAACAACGTAAGCACTAGATTCACCTGTCCACACAATGTCTCACATAATAGCAATATCTAGTAAACCACTCAAAAATGAGCAGCTGTACTAGCTTTGCTGGAGGATGCATGTTTTTAGAAAAATTAAAAAAAATTCACTAGTGGCAATAAACATGACTAAACTTTTCCTGTTTCATGTTAGATATAAATATTAAATTAGATAATTTTTTACAGAGAATACTTTCAAAAGTTTCCTCAGAGTCAAGGACATTTTCATGGATTACCTTAAAGTTCTGTCCTCAATTATTTTTTTTATTTTTTACGCCACACACATTTTTTAAATCCAACAATATTTGCAAACATTTTGTCCAATTTCACCAAACAGAGATGGTGTAACTGATTTCAATTTTTCCATCTCTGGCAAACAAACTGTCTGTTGGACTGAGATCAGAGCAATTGTGATGAGTGATTACACTCATTTCACAGGAAAACACATTCAACTCTGGGACACAGGAACCATTTTCTTCCTGAACAGTATAATGGCAGGACCTTCCTATGCTGTTTATATTTGCATAGATTTGTTTGAGCAGCTGAACATTGTACCTTCAGGCATCTGGATCTTGCAGAAAGGAAGAACCTAGAATTACAGTCTACAGTTGTCTCACTTCACATTTTATTGATGAATATTGATGTTCCTCGTATTTGTACTTGTGTACTTTAGGCATGGCTGTAGACAATGGTGGATAAGTGAGTATAGGATTACTTATAGCTCAGGTACTTACTAATGCTGATGCCTAAAAGTAAAGACAGATAAATCTTTTAATCTAACCACTGTTTCTTAGCAATATGTTTTCACATCTTCACAAATTACACAGCCTTAGATGAACACATTGAACCCACTCTTATCTTCTCTGTTGTTACTATCACTAATAAAAATCAATCAGTTATGTCCGTAGGCTTCGGTATCTACTGAAACGTAATTGCTAAAATCCAAGGTTTCAAGGAGATTTAAATTTTAACATTAAGTGCTATTTCTGTTTTTCTCTGTCCAACTCAAATTGCTAAGTACAAAAAAATGGGAATCAAGGTACTTGTACTATGATACAATAATCCATTTATTACCCAATCTGATAAAGTACACTAAACCTTTTCATAGTGTGTGATTAGTCTTATTTGCACAGAACTAATCAGCGTCATTCCCATTACTGGTTTGCTGCTCATGTCAACCATTCCAATACAAACGATAGCCTCCCAAGTCTTCAGTTGGAGGACTGTTTATAGCATGACTGCACTTTTTATCTTCATAGCTGTTTTTCAATTTTTTTTCAGCCTTCCACTTGCTTTAATATAAAAACAGACATTTCCTTTGGTACTATAAAGCTATTGCTTGCCAGAATGTGCCCCTGGTCTCTCAGGAGTCTTTCCAAAACTTATACTGACTGCCAATTCACAGCCCCAACTACAGCGGAAACACTTGCCAAGGTAGTTACTGGCACCTGGTTTTAAAAGGTGGTAGAATCTTTTGCTATCCAAGTGCTGCAAGGAGAGCACCACCATGACTCACCAACTACTTCAGAATTAGGTATATTAACATAAACAATGTTTAAAGGGTCAAATATCAAGGATTCTCCAAAGTAAAATAATTGTTTTAATCAGTAAGATTTGGTTGAAACAGAAAAAAACAAAACAAGGTAGGACCTTAGACTAATTGTTACTGCTATGGTTTTTATATCCTAACATCTGTACCAAAGTTTTTAGGGAATCTATTAACACAGACACACTCATGTTGATACCGTTTCTTTCTTTCATCACTAGTCAGAATTTATGTTAAGAACAGATCAACACACCCATCTAGAAATGCATCCTTTCCCCTTTGCACAGATAGTCCTATCTATTAAGATATGGTACATTTTTGGTTAATTTTCAGTCATTACTATTATTGTAAATAAGCACAAATGTTCATATTGTACTCTAGAGTGCAATGTAATATCAGGATCATGCTACAGAAAAGCCAGAATAAATAAAGAAACAACTGTATGCTCATTTTTAGAAGTTAATTAATTTTCTGTGGGCAAGGCTGTCTTGTCTGATTAATGATGGCGATGCCACTTGCAGACTTGCTTCGGGGGCATTGTCACAGGAGATAAATCAGTGGTGCTGTAATAAATGCTGTGCCCCACCTGTCTTCTACATGTTCACTGCAACTGGCTTCCTGACCCACAGCACAATTAAGAGGGACCATGGGTGTACGAGCTCAAAGGTCAAATAATTGTTGGTTATGAGACAACATGACGTTGTGGAAGGGAGACAGTGAGGATCTACGTATCAAAGTTATCATTGGTTGCGTTTGCAAAAACATGTTATTACATTCAAATTAATAATTTGAAGCTAAAATGGAAAAGCTGTATATGAGTAACCATATCATATATTTGTTCATGCATAACTATCCTCTGGCAGAATTTCAGCCACCACTTTTCGCTTTCCCTTTTTACGATATCATCTTCTATAAACATATGTGCCACACCCGTAAATATAACAAACACAATACAAATAATAAAAATAAAAAAACAGCTCATATCATTGAGCAATTTAAATCATAAAAAACAGCAGCTTTAAAGGCGTTAATCTGGTAAAGTTAATATCTTATTCAAATGTCAAATGATGGAAATAAAATTTATCTTAAGATATATTTTTTAGCCTTGACAAAGAATTCAATCATGGCTCTATGAGCCAAATTTAAACAGAAAAAAAGAAATTTTCAAAGGGCTGGGCATATACAAGGAGACTTAATATCCCACGCAGACGACCACTGTCTTAGAAAAGTGAACAGATGGCACTTATTCAGTCTGCTCTGACATATTTATCAAATATATTTCACTTAACTTGAAATTGCAAGGCCACGCTCAAGTTTTCCTGCATTTACAATATTGTGTACCCCGATGCCAGTCAATTAATACCAGTGTCAATGGAACCTGAAGTAACGTACAGTAAAATCAGCATAACCAAGATGTCACAATAGCTGTTTATTTTTTTCTGTGAAGCCCAATTAGCATGAAATGCAGCTTTTTTTTTTTTTTTGCTACAACAAATAACTAAATATTCCTACAACACAGAACAAAAAATGTATTTTCAAATACACTTCCTAAACTTATTCTCCATTGTTCTATAACTAAGATCCTTTTAGCATTTATTACTTTTTCCATAGAAATGTGTTTATATTGTCTTGTGTTTTCTTACATCTTGTGAAACAAAAACCTAATCTTGCTTTTGTTTTACATTCTTTCCTAAGGAAGTACACACATGGAAAACCAGAGTCAACTTGACAATGTTTACTTTATTACAGTAAGAAGCTTATCTTCGGCATATGAACACAATGCAACTATCGCACACGATTTAAATACTCCAAATATTTGCAGGGTTGACAATAAAAAAAGTAAACAGTGATTAGGGCAAGATTAATATAAGAACTTGCTGTTGTAATTCATAATTTTAAAAAGAAAAACAAAACAAAACAAACAAACAAAAAACCCTGGTGCAGAGTTTTCACACCTAAAGGAAAACGTTGCAAGACATTTTGGTTTCCAACCATTAATAGCTAAAAACACACAAAGTTACTTGTACCTCCAATAACGATTAGTTCTACGGTAAATTTTTTTTTTTGGAGGGTAATGAAACCCAATCTTATGGTCCCTTTTTTTAGGTGTTTTGTTCCCTTCATTTGTACTGCTTGGTCACAGAGTGAGTCATGCAGTTGGAAATGTCTACTAGCCCAATCAAAAACCGTGCCTACCAAGTACTTCCACACAATGATGCTCCCACCACAATATTTCACAATCAGGACAATTATAATTTTTCACCACACACACCATTATGCATGCACTTCAATTAAATTTTTCCTCACAAAGTCTGTGATAAACAGCAAATTAGAGCTTTTACATCTCTTTTTAGCAATGACTTTTCTCATTATCAATTTTTCAAAGATGTAGAGTGTCCAACAAGTACACGAAGAATGTCTTCACAGTGCTATATATACAGTATACATATAGTGTGCATTTTTTTTTTTCATTTTGCTGAACATTCTTCATAGTTAAGAGTTTGATAATATGTAAACACTATTGAGGTAATATGCATTTCTATACACTTCTAGAAGAACACAGCGAGTTCAAAAATGTAAATCAGTGGCTGTGTATAACTGTCCAATGACAGGGTTTCACTGTACCATATGTATTCCTGAATATGGTGCCAATTTTTATCTTTTGTCCAATGTCTAAATCATCCCACTTTCACCTGTTACTGCATTAGGGTATCTTTTAAATCCTATAGCCAGCTGTCTTCTGGAGAGGCTTCTCTGTGATTATTCCAGACAGCAAGCCCTACCAGCCAGGGTAGCTAAGTGCCCTGGCAGAGAGAAGCTCTCACACATTTTATGCACTCCCTGTTGATAGAAAAAGTGTATGGCACTCATTAGACAGGCAATGTGGAGTCCAGGCTATGAAAACGATGTCACTGAGAATGATACAATGTAATTTTCTAGATACCCACGAGGATTCACCTTCTTAGTAATCCAATGTATTTCAAAGTGCATATAAAATATGGAGATTATTCTGCTTCTGTTATAAAGGTTTCTATTTTTTTTAGGTTGAAATTATAAAAGTGTGCCTTACTTTCACAAGTTTTCAGTTTACTTTTACACTGTTTTCAGAGGACTTGTTATTGAAAAGGGCTACTGACGTTTTAATAAAAGCCAATTTTCTGCAAACAAATGTATAAAATAGATTTTTAATAGGTCATCTTTGGTAATAAGTTTCTGTACTGTATAGATTTGGTAATACAATAATATCTGTATATGAACAAGTTTTTTCTTTTCTTTTTTTTATTTTACATTCACTTTGTAACACATCTTGTCCAATGAATGCATTAGTAAAGCCACTATTCACTCACAGGATTTCAAAAGAATCATGCATGCATTTAACCTCTAATACAAACTAGCCTGTCAGTCTTTGTTATTCATCTGGGTTCAACCCCATGTTTTTTTTTTTACTCTGTGCACCCAGCAGAGAAGTGCACATGGTCGGAGATGCAATCTTCTTTGCTTTCTCTTCCTCACTCGCACCCCGTTGTGCCACAGCCCTCTGTGTTTGAAGCCAAGCTAAACCTGCATCCACGCAGAGTCTTCACCTCTGATTGCGATCAAAGGTCTGTAAGTGGATTTCTATCGCACCTGAATCCACCTGACTGCTGCATTGATTCATCAATGAGACAGTTTAGATGTGAAGATGTAGACATTTACAAGTGATGGGTGAAATGAAAATGGATCTGCCTTTCTAAGTATACCCTTATGAATCTCTAGGAGCTTAATAGACGTCTATAGCATTAGTCGTAATATTTGTGATGCTTCATAGAAGTTTAATGCTTCGTTAAATCAGTGCTTCATTGCTTCGGTAGTAAATAAATTCATGTTAAATGTTTTGTGGACAACAGTAAAATAAATGCTGTGCTTTTCCGTGCACTGAGCCATAAACTGCAACATCAACACTGAGTAGGGAGAGAGGTGGAGAGAAGGGAGTGACTGAGTGGAGCTGTTTCCAGGGATGCTGTTTTAAAGGAAAGGGCATATTGGGCCGATAGAGTGACTGCTAACACAGAGGGAAAAAAAATGTTTAAACTGTAGCACAGACAATGTCCAAAATGCAGAGAATCCTTTGCATTAACAAGCAAGACCAATAAAAAGAACACAAACTAATGCAGGATCAATATCTTAATTTTGACAGCCGTAATGTGAAACATTACTCCGCACTTTGCGCAGCATACAAGCTGAGCGGATTGTGGTGCAGAGGTGGAAACGAAGCAGAAAGAACTACTACTAACTCCTACTACTACTAACTGAAAGTTTTTCTTTTTTTTCGTTTTTTAAAGGAAACTGGTTCTGATCTTCATTAATATATATTTAATGCTGCTGTCACCATGGTTATGAACACTCACCTGGTTTATGGACTTGAGGTATGGGAAGATTTTTTAGCGGATGAACAAAAGCGAGAAAAATCCAAAAGAACCATAGTAATATCTATTGATGTCTGTTAATCACAAGGTTCAACCCTTAGGCGAGTTTGTTTAAGTCAAAAACATGTTAAGGTATTAATGCTTAAATAAATAATATATAATAATGTAAATAATAAAACAAATAAAATAAATCAGGCTCGGTGGTGAGCTTGGGGCGTTACGCTAAATTAGGGAAATAAACTGGGATCCATTGGTAGTACTTTGTTATGTTATTATTTCCTTTTTTTTCAAAAACCTAATTTAGAGTTGTTAGTCAAATATATTGCTCTAAAACTGTGTTTGAGTAGAATTGAGTGTCAAAACAGGCTGAAATTCTTTTTGAGAAGTGAAGGTTCGCACTCATTGCTCTACACCTTGCCCACTGAACTATCCTCTCTTAGAACTTGATTGGTTCTTGATCAGGACCTCATTAGAAAAAAATGTTTAAGGGATAGTCTCATGTAAATAGCAACATTTGAAACTGTTGATTAATTTATATTGGCTTCTGCTGTATCTACTGTAGCAATAAAAATCAAACATATATGTCCAATCTGCTTCTGTCTGTCTCATGTATGAAATTATGCCTGGGCCATATCTATTAGCCAGGCTTCAACTGCAATGGGACTGTTTCACATCACCATAACAGATGGCCTCTGTCAGATGTCATTAGCCAGCAACTCTGTTTCTTTGAGACAGCAGACAGTGCTAAGTTCCGTGCAATGTAAGGGTAAAAAATCTAGCATCAAAAGCCTTAAACACACAGTAAAAATGCATGAATAAATATACATTCAACTGTTTTCGTCATAGCAACCAGAAGGCTGTCTCACACAGCATGATTACTGCAAAACTCTAGCTATAGATTTTTTTCCTTTAAAGGTTCATATGCAACCTAAAATAAATAAATAAAATAAGTCTAAAATTTCAACTTTTAATTTGGTTTTTAATTCCCGGACAACTGTCCATCTACGATGACTGACAAAAATAATACAAGAAAATCCACTCTTCTCAAATACTGCGTCAGGTGCCAAGCAGCCTACTAGCGGATGTCGACCAGTTGGATTATCAGTCTTTTGGCTGGCTTCAGTGTTTGGCTGTATCTCTCTCCTTCAGTTCTGCTCTCTAGTCACAATCTCCAACATCTCTACACAGTTAAAGCTGAAGAGATATTTGGTTATTTTGATACTATAAGGTTTCAAGTATATTTTTTACGATTTTTGAAAATCATATAAAACTTTTATGGTTTAAATCTGACACAGTTTGCATCATGGTGAGTCCTTCTCCTTGGACACAGTTTATATGACTTCCCTCTTTTCTAAGAAGATCACCATAAATCAAAAGTATAAAGACAACTATCAACAAAAACAGCCATTTTAAGAAATATTTACCTTAAACATTATTGGAGTTTGTAAAATGTCACTGAAAAATATTCCTGTTGCTGTAAATAAGGTGGTCTATGTTTGTTGTACTTTTTAAAACCACCTCAAATGTATTTAAAGACTTGAACATGTTTACATGTTTATTAAATTTATGCAAATATTTTTAATTGGTTCCCATTGTTACAACAGTCAACATTCTGCTTTCTCTTTAAAACAAACAAAACAAAACAAAAACTAGAATAAGAGAGGACTTTTAAGAACTCAGATTAAGTCACTACTACAGATCACATAATATGCAGCAAAGCTGGAGCTGTAGATTGTAAAAGAAAATAATTATACACACAACCTGGCGCTGACAATGTACAGTAACTTCTTCATGGTTATGAACGAATTTTAAATACAAAACAGCAAAAAGCAGTTTGAACTTTTTGGAATTGTTGGCACCTAAAAATGTTAAGGTAACAAATGTTTTATTTAGCTATTAAATATATATTTTTCATTGATAGATTATGTCTTTTTCGTTATTAATATAAACCAGAACAAAAGACTTACTATCAGCAAAACCTGAACGATACACATAATCAATATACTTAGGCTCTATAAAATGTATTAACTATGTTTCTAAATATAGAATATGACATTGATGATAGGATCGAATAGTTCTACTGAAACCTTTCAAAAATTGACCAGACTTCCAGCCAAAAATGTTTAGTATTTATTATATCTTCAATTACACAAATCCTTTATTGCAGTTTAAAGTCTTGCTTCCCTGACTTTCAATTATCAAGAAAGAAACCATTGTATAACCTTCCATCTAGTCCACACACTGCCATTAATTTTTTGGGACATGTCAAAAAAGCTTGAACATGGGCACAGTTGTAATAGAATCATTGCAACTTCTACCTAAATGCAACAATAGATTAATTCCAACTAAACTACCATACTTTACCGCTATGGGCATGAAAGAAGCACGACTAATTGCATGTAATTTGGCTACTCATTTACCTGACACTTGGGAACACTAACAGAGCAATAACATTTAGTTGCCAGGTGGTTGGTTGAGCAATTAATTTCAAATAAATAAATAAATATTAACGCTGCGATGGACTGGCGACCTGTCCAGGGTGTAGCCCTGCCTCTTGCCCATTTTAAGGAGTTTTAAGGAGGAGATAGGCGCCAGCAGACACACCACGACCCAAATAGGGACAAGGGTGTACAGAAAATGCATGGATGAATAAATATTAACACCACGCTAACAAACAAGTATCTACTTGTTTGTTAGCGTGGTGTTAAATCATCAGAGTGGTAGGTCATAAAAGATGGAACATACCAATACCTGATGCATTAGAACATTGAATTCCAACCCTTGATCTTAACACAATTGCAATGGAATCACATCAAAAGCAAGAAATATGTTTGGATTAATGCAATGGGTTCTCCTTAATAAAGAAGGATAAATGACGAGGTAGTAAATAGCGTAGCAGCAACTTAAAACTTAAACCCTAACCCTAACGTGATACAATTGCCTGTCAGTAAAAAATTGAGCTTTTTATATAATAAAACGGAAATTGTGTTACAGTGATAGATCTTTAGCTCTACGGCCAAAGCACAATAGATGATAGAGTAACTAGATCTGTCGCAATAAACGATAAATCAATTAATTGTACGATAATTAAAATTAGTTTGATCATTTTCACTTATCGGCTTTTCTCGTTTTTACCAGCCTTTTCGTATTTCGACACTGAATGACAAAAAGACTTAACTCCGGTGCTCTCCACTCGCCCCTCCCCTTCTCATTTTCTCAGCGTGAGGGAGGAGTAAACTAATAAATCAGGGCGGTGCGCTATTTTGTACTTCTCCAGCGTTTTAGCTCAATAAGCATGCTTAAGAAACACTAGCTGATATCAGGACAAACCTCAAAATAGAACTGGTTACAAAGTTGAACGTAACTGCACCAGTGTGGGAGCATTTCGGAGCATTTTCGAGGTGAACCGATGGACCTTTGCAAGCCGGTGTTCCGTCGAATCGCGTTTTGCCGTCAGATACTGTTTCCCCTGTGTCTTTTTGCCACGCACACGGTAAACCGGTAGCAACGAAGAGCGGCAATGCAACCAACTTGTACATGCACCTAAAGAGCAACCAACTAATTCAGTTTTTCAGCCGGGCAAAAAATGTAGGCCGTCTCCGTCTTCAAGTTCCCGACAGTCCTCTCTCAGTGAAGCAATTAATCGACAGGAAAAATACAAAAAGGACGACACAAAGTGGTGCACGCTCACAGACAGTGTAGTTCGCTTAATTGCTACAGAAATGCTGCCCTTTGATGTTATTGAAAAGCCGTCATCCCGAAAAATGTTGCAAATGTTTGACTGACAGTACGAAATCCCAGGGAAAACATACATATCACAAACGGCTATTGGCATACATTTCTATTTTGGTTGAATGTAGTTTTTATTTCCATTTTGTTTTAATGTTTCGTTTTTATTCAAGTGCATTTTTTGTTAACAGGCACTGAGAGTCCATTTATTTATGTTTTTGGTGTGTTTCTTTATTTTGTTTACCAGTTGCAAATTTCAGTGTTCATTTGAAAATAAAGTTTATTGATATTTGACAGGACATAGTTGCAATATTGTGTCATTATCATTATATCAATTTAAAATGGTCTCCAACAATATTATCGTTTATCGGAATAATTTCTGAGACAATTAATCAATCAGCAAAATTTGTTATAATGACAGGCCTAAGAGTAAGCAAAGTTTGCTAATTAGGATTAGCTTTACTATCCTCAGGAGGCATAGCATTTTGCTGTCATTTGTTGAAAAAGGTAAGGGGAATTTATCAGCTTATAAAGAAAAATATTTTTGTCTTCAAGTGTTTGATAAATGTCTAAAAGCCCTATGGCTCTACTGCTCATGAAAAAAGACAGCTGGAAAAAAATTAAAAACATTGATAAGAAAAAAGGACTTAGATTACTGGGAAACATCAACAAAAAGCTTGATTGGCATAATTGTTTGCGGTCCAAAACTAGCTGCAATGAAACTAAAAAAAATTAGTTCACTATTGTTTGAATAAAGCTCATTAATAAAAAAATAAAAAAAACTATTTGTTATGTTCACATCTAAGCTAAAATGTAATGTGCAGTAGCAAACATTTTGATTTTAGATCAGCCTAAGTGAAATGTAACCTAAAATTAGTCAATAGTTGGGCCTTCTGTTTGTGAGGCCATGTTACAGTAAATAAAAAGAAATCAATACCCTAAAGAATATGTCTGTTTTGACATTACGCATTTACTTTTTTAAGCATTATAACATTTAGCAGTCATTCAATCGGCTAAAATAGAGAACTGAGAAGGTGGCATAAATCCATATAAATCCATTTAAAATAAAACTGTTATGAAGACAGCAGACGATGGTGCACTCAAGTTTACATTTATCTATCTATCTATCTAAATATATATATATATATATATATATATATA
>JAVLVB010000002.1:10190745-10209801 GCA_032876305.1 Orestias chungarensis
TATAATCATATATATATATATATATATATATATATATATATATATATATATATATATATATATATATATATATATATATATATATATATATATATATATATATATATATATATATATATATATATATATATATATATATATATATATATAGAGAGAGAGAGAGAGAGAGAGAGAGAGAGGCTTAAATTAGTTAATGACAAGATAGCATGTCTGTAAGTACACTCAGTCCATTAGGATACTGAAATATAAAGGTAATTAATAAAATTGTTGAGACTCCACATCCTGGCAATCATCTTCCACTTCATCTTCATTGTAACTGGACCAATAAATGTGATAAAGGCCAAGAGAAAAAAAAGAAAGAAATCTAATTTGTGTTAACAATTTTTGGTAAAATGTGTTACCTAAGTCATTGTTCTTAAAAATAACAAAAATATATTTCTAACCCCAAGTCTTTAGTGTTTAATACTGTGCGCAACATGTTGGTCTCTCACTAGGCTTTGATGGAACATGATTTATTTAATTTAGATAAATTTATGTAATTTCTCCTTGGAATAAATAAATTATTTTTTGTTTGGTTTTATTTTATTTCATTGATGAAGATTTTGAAACGCTGGCGGCTTTTTAGAAGACACTGACATGAGTTAGAGAATATTAACCATTACTACTTAACACAGAGTATGCTATTAGAAGTTAGTAGTACTCACAAACAAATTAAAGGGGTTAGAAGCATGTCTAGTTCCAATTTTCTTGCTATTATTAAATGTCTCAAACGTACACAAATCGGCTGATTTTGGGAATTAAACTGCTGTCCAAATGTAATTTGCTTTTGGACTATGTCTAACTGGTCAAGGGGTGTGAATAAGTGAGAGTTATTGTACTAAATAGTTCTATAATACTCGTACTATGAAAGAGGGAACCCCGTAAAAGAGTGAGACCACATCTGAATTCTCTACCAACAAAGGTTCGTTTATCATTTTGTATTGTTCGCCATGACCTGAATTTCTGATTTTTTTCTATCTGATTTAGAGTTAAACAGTGTTATGGTCATCACAGTGGTGCGATTGCAACAGTAACGCCGACAGTAAAGGTGGCCTCCTTAATGTAGCCTTTAATGCGATCTTAGACTACATAGGCTTTGCTCAAAAAATACAAATACAAATACAGTACATACCCAATCCTGTTGTCACATTTTAGACTCAGACATATGGCACTGAATGTTAAGATATACTGTTAATGTCCAATAAATCTCTCCTTTGTTAAAATTCGTCTTAATAACTGTTCCTTGTAACACCAAATTGAGATTATTTCCTTACAGTACAACTTTATCTGACAATATTGTAACAAGGTTTTATTAATTCCTTAATTTCCCCAGTATCTCAAAACAACACACCAGAGAGCAGCTATATAATCTCAATCCCTTTGCAAACGATGATCATAGCATTAAATCTTTAGTGCATATGGCAATGGATAGCATTGCTGCCTTCAAAAGAATGTAACTAGTCCCAGGAGGTTGGCTCCCCTATTTAATTCAGAGCTGTGTAATTTGAAGCAGAACAATATGAATATTGTTTTTTTTCCCACTGTTATACAGGAGTTTTTCCTTTCCACTGTTGCAACCAACAGGCTCAGTATGAGGGATTGCTCAAAAGTCAACTACACAACTCACGTTATTGTCTACCATTAAGCCATGCTGGCTAAATAGGAGTGAATGCTGCATGTCAGCTACTTTATGCAACCTGTTAAGTTTCCTTAGATAGAAAACGCATTTAGCTAATCTAAATAGTGAATTGGCTTGCAGTATGTTTTTGGATAATTAGGATCAATTGTAATGTATGTATGACTGGATTAAAATTAATTAGCTTGTAAACTGCCCTGATATGACTTGTGTTGTGAATTGACAGTATATCAATAAACTGAACTAAACTTAAAAAAACAAAGTAGAAAGATCCATCAGCCTTATATATATCCTCTTCCAAATTCCCCAGGGATTATTTGAGTACACCTCTTAGTCCAGTTTTTCTCTAAGGAAAATATTTTTATATAATTTCTTGGACTGAACTGCAGTTGTTATTAAAATTGTATTTCATCTAGGATAAAATGGCCTATGGTGCAGGGATGACAAAATCAACTCACAAATACAAGTTTTCACTTAAGCTTAAGAAAAAGGTTTATTTTTTTCCTAGACTCTGACATCCCACAGCTACAAGCCTGACTAAGTGCTGATAAATGGAGAGGTCCCATTAATTTTGTTTGTTGAGCTGTCTCATTACTGAGCTAATAGTGCATTTGTCCCGATTGCGGTCATGTTACAGAACAGTGATGACACTGTTGGATTAATGAGATGAGGCAAAGCACATGCCTTTCTGACATTATTTTCAAAAGATTGAGTATAGCCTATACAACATTTAGAACATCTGATTTATTGCACCTATGTATTTATCTTCATTTGAAAATCATTGGTGCTAAGACAAATAAGAAACATTTTAAAATACTAACCTAAATTGTTTGTCAGTCATCTATGTTGGGTAGAGTTGTCATCAAAATGTGGTTATGGAAACAGCGTTTTGTTGGGGAACATGTTGTAAAGGCAATCAGGCAAATTGCAAGTTTAATTCCAGCTGCCACCTGTCACATATCAATGTGCCCTAGGCTAATTAACCCCAAGTTACCTACCATAACATGTATCGATAGTGAATGTGGCTTCAGTGTAAAGCGCTTTGAGGGGTCAGTCTGATTAGAAAAGCACTAAATAAAAAAAGTCCATTTACCATTAATATTTAAAATCTGCTGTGATAAATAGAGTTAAAAATAATTAAATTTTTTAAGCAAAATTTTAGACACCTTGTAGAAAACGAGTATTAGACATCTTTAAAAAAATTACATTGTCAGGAAATATATATTTTTAGGTTCCTTTGAAACTTAACCCTAAGGTAACGTAATGATTAATTAACAATTGATTTTCTTTAAAACATATTTTTCAAAACTACAAATTCAGAGAAAAATAAAATTTTCACCTAGACATTTCAATTTCTTTTAATTGGATTTTATATGTTAAAACAAAAAAAAATTTAAGTTTAAAATTCTGTGCAAAAAAAAAAATCTGTGCCTTTGTATTTTGTTTGTTTTATGCTCTGTACTACATTTACCTCTGTCAAAAGTCACTATTTAATAAACTTGTGTGCAGTTAATTATTAGTATCCATAGACAGAAAGTCGAAGAGGTTAGGACTGCCTACAAACATTAACAGAAATGCACTAAACAAGTCAGCGATTGAGTTGTAAACAGTGGGGTTCTATAACAATATTCAAAGGTTAGAACATCTGTGAGCCATGTCTAAATGCCAAACAAAACCAAAAACTTTTGTCACCCCTGCATCCATCTAAACTGGCAAACAAAAATAAAATAATTTAAAACAATGCAGCATTCAGACAAGCAATTAAGAAGCTAATGGTATTGAAGAGGTCAACGGCTTCAATGGGGAAATCGGGATGACAATTAGACGATCTTTCAACAATACATGCAATGAAACATTTGAGATACTCAATTTCCACCATTAAAAGTAACAGTAGCAGCACTGTGCTGTTGGTAATGCCTGTCATTAAGAAGCTGGTGCAAAACATAAGAGGTAAACACGGAGCAATCCTGGAAGAATCTGGTTAGTGGCTGCAAATTACAACTGCATACTATATTGAGAATACTAACAAATTACGATATCATTGTTCAGAATATTCATATCCTAAACGATTGTACAAAATTGCTTGTTAATATGAGTACTGATGTTGAACTTTTCAGGCTGATGTGATACCTCTGGCACAGGGTCTCACAAGCTCACAGAAACCAGAAAAAAGAAATCAGTCATTCATTACACCTGATATCACTATCACAAAACCTTCTAATAACATCCATCCCTACTGCAAATGCCCTTCACCTGGGACCAAATTTCACCTTGGGCATACACAGTCAATGAGAAGGTTTAGATGAAACTACATTGATGTGTTAGAAAATACTAGTTTAACTTTATACCCCCAACCTAATTGGGACACTGTAGAAGGGTTGTCTGTTTGAGGTCAAATTACTGGTACTGGTTGTCTATTACAGAAATAATAGAAAAAGAGAAGTTGGGCTAATCAAAAGACAAACATGATAAACAGAAAAAGTAAAAAAAAATAGGAAGAAAATAACAAAGAAAGACAGACTACCAAACTACCACAAAAACAAATAACTAGACATGAAAATTGTTATAAATGAGAAACCAACAGTATTCTGGCAAATGTTTGGTCAAAAAAGTGGAAAGGTGTTAAAAGAAAAAGCAACAAACTCAAAAGAAAAGCAATTTTTTAGTTACATAGATAAAAGTAGAAAATATCCATATTCAAATCATCCAATTATAAAAGTTTTCTGTGTATATTGTATGTTTCGCTCCAATACAGTTAGACAAATATGACAAATATGTTGACATGGCTCAGTATAGTTGCTGTTTACAATTATAAAAATTTCAAACACTTTTTATTATTTTTGTATTATTTATGGAAAATAAATTATCTTCAGCTTTTGATACTCAAATAATTGGTAACATATGCAAGAGTATTAGGCTTTTACTGCTAAACAAATAGGCAATAACTAAAAAATCTGATCACACTGCATAACTTGGATCACACAACCTTCAAAGATAACGCTCTGTTCTATCATACATCTCAGGATAAATGTTGTTGTCAGATCATAGTTAATATACATCCACAAAGAAAAAAAAGAAGGAAATAATGCATAAAGACTCCTCTTCCTCTGAACTGACATAAAGGGAAAACAGCCATTGCATACTAACAAGCTTCTTCTGTGACAGCTTGCAATATGTTGGAGCCAACAGATATATTTTACAGAGGTTTACTGTAAAGTGTTGAAGACAGCTCAATTTATTATTGCTGCAGTAGTACAGAGAACATTTAATTTCACAGCAATAAAACTCATAAAAAAATAAAAAACTGATGCATTTAATGCATATGCACTCTATGAAACTTTAACTATATAGTCACATCTACATAGCTGTTTTGGTGACTTACATAAATCTTTCCTCTTTAGATTTATTTTTAAATTTATAGGTGGATAAATTTCAAAATGTCTACTGTAAAATTCTACTCATGCCAGAATATATTTCCTTCTGTAGTACTAATGCATGGTGGAGCGCAAAAAAACTGCGATCAACCCCCCCAATATGAAACTTTTTTGAATCAACAGAAAAAAAAATAACAGTATTCAGTTGCTTGCAAGCATTAATATAGATGTGTGAGTAAAACAAATGTTTTAGTTCTTAAAATCCCAGTTATTGATGCATTTTCAACATTGGCTGTATTCAGTATATTGTGGTTTCCCTTAGTCTGTGGCACCATAGGTATGCAATGCTTAAGTTTTAATTTGTCTACAAGCAACATCAGCACAATACAATTGATTACAGGACAAAAGAGATCTGAATTAGTAATAAAATTATCAATAAAAAGTGTACACTCACATGTAAACCTTTATTTATATAAAGTCAGCTGGACAGTTTCACCATGATCTAGTTTATGCCAGTCTAGAGTGGCAATATTTTACATATTGCAACTCAAGTTGAAGAATACAATGAATAGGTCAAACAAAATAATTTAATACTTTTAATTTTTCAATTCCGTCTTCATTCTTGTTGCAGAAACAACAACAATAAATCCCCAGCCTATTGCAAGCTAATGTTAAGTGGAAATAAGAAAATAAAAAACAGAAAAAATTATTGGATACATTAATACATTATTTTTATTTTTTTAAACAATCAAAAAAGCTTTCGAGTTTAAATTTACAATCAACTACTGTAACTACTCAACTATTTAATCTTTTCACTCAATATTAAAATTTGTAATAAGCCTGAGAAAAATATTCAATAAATCTACAGAAATATTTACAACATGCAAGCGGCATTGGAAGTGGGCAAAAGCATCTTTGGTTATATGTCACACAATAAATTTTACCACACAGTCTGCGAATGTCTGGCTGAGAATCAGCAGGGAGGTACAGTAAACAACATTTCCATTTCAGCTACAGGGAGATAGGTTAAAACGTGCACATACTCTAAGTAAAAGCACTGCCCAGGCAAAGGAAATATATGCTGCTGTTATGCCCACTGATAACTCACAAAATGTTCTTCATATTTCTAAAATCTTTGCATCTTCCAAGCAAAACAACAAATGACTAAATTAAATGATTAAGCCATTGATCCACTCATATTAAATATGTATTAAAATGGCACAAAGTCACTAAATGCTCTCCAAGCTTTTCTCTCCGCTAATGTTTATTGTCATTGTGTTTGTCATTCAGAAATAGCTTTAAATAATTAGTCGTCATTTGTATTTGTTTGCTAAGCCTATTAAATTGCTGAAAACGGTCTTAAAAAAGAAAAAAAAAAAATGATTTATTACCTTTTAAAACCACATTGATCTAGCATTGCCATGAAATGTACTTGCAATACTTGAACAACCTTTTATGGAAACAGCTCAGGTAAAATAAATTAATAAATGAATAAAAAAATGAAAAAAATAGGTTTCTCCTCTTTCTTTATTGGAACAAAGGCAATATTGCAAAAAAAAAAATGCAAACCAAAAGAACCCCACTTTGCAGAAAGCACATGTGGAAGAACGTGGTCCAGACATACGAGATCAAAAATGTTATGTTGGCTTACAAGGAAAAAACTTTTAAAGGCAGAAAACTAGCATGTTGAACATACCTTTCTTTACCATGAAAGACTCTGGTGGCAGCTTACTAACATTGTCGGGGGTTTTTTGCGCTTTCTTTTCAAGACAAGGAAGTTAATTGGTTTTTAGATTAACCACCACTTTGTTTTGATTTATTATGTAAAAAAAAAATCATACTAAGATTTTGTTAAGTTTGTGATTGTCGTGTGGATAAATTAAAGAAAAAAAGTAAACTGTTTTTAAATTTTTTTCATTTATTTGTTTCTTTGTCATACAGTGTCCAAACAAGAAATGAAGTAAAAATGAAGTAAAGATCTAACTGACCACTTTTGATTTTATTATATGTAAAGCGTAATCAAGAACTTGCTAAATGTTTAGGCACAGTAATAATGGGAGAAAGTTAGTTGTTTTTTAGGGGAATTTATTTCACAAAAAAAAAAAAAAGAAACTGAACCCAGTTCAAGAGACAAAAAAAATAAGGAACTGGTGGCTACATTTGCCTAAATAAGGCCATAGTTGGGCACTTTGCTATGAATGACTAAAGCAGTTTCAACAGGGACTTACACGTTTTTTTTTGCAAAGAGGGCAAACACTTTGCAGAGTTGCTGTCACAAGGGGCGTTCTATTATGTGGCAGGGACAAACTAAAGTAGCCTAAAGAGCAAAAAGTAACTAAATGGAATTGCTTTTATAAATCAGTGTCACATTATGCATTCACTGTAAAGGCTAAAAAGCCCTTTTTACAGTATACGACTATGAAGTCCATGAATCTTTAGGGACTATGCTTCTAGCAAATTCCTGAGATACAGTTTTCAGGTTATTCTTTGATACCAGTCGATCTATATAAATATAAACTGTTGTGGCCTTGTAGAGACAATATTGGCTGGGCTAAAAAGAAAGTCTAAATAGAAAAAAAAGAGGAAACAATCACTGTCATAATTTGTAGATAGAGAAATACATATCTAACAGATAGGGCTGTAGCTGGGGGATGGAGGGCTGTCTTTTTTATTTGTTGATTTTATTTTTGGTGAAAAATCCTACAGTCAAAATGTGCATGGAATGCCTAGCATAAATCACACAAATGAAGTAGGATAAGGAGCTTGTGCATTCATTAGAGGCATTTACATAAAGTTCTTTGTTCATCTTGTCAAACACCACCACATTGTGCCTCTCTGCAGTGGTAATGATCAAATGATTATCTTCAGATCAAAGCTATCCACCAGACTCTGGTGGTAAAAATAAAGCTTTGTGAAATGCAGACTCCACAAAGGACTTCATCCCGCATTGGTCACCCGCTACACATCATTCATCTTTTCGTACATTACATTAATTACCCTCAAGTTGAACAACAACATATTTTCCTAGCAAATTACATACATTTTTACTAGTATAAAATTAGACATCGGAACAAATTATCATGGTCTGATAAAACATTACAAACAGCTGATATTTTATCCTCCACTTTTAACTCCTGAAATTATTTTGATAACTTACCATGTCTTCCAATATTCATTGGTGAATACTTGAAATGACCAGGAGCCCATCATACCTGACAATATTTCAAATTAATTGTCAGAATTCACTGGGTATACAGTGAAAATCTTGCTGACTGTGTATGGCTCATTTAGTAAAACAGTTAACCTTGACTACAAAGGAATTCAGAACCAAAAGCTAATATTGCTTATTTTAAAAAACCTCAAACCCACCTTTTAAAATCAATAGCTGTCTGTATTTGACTTCTTTTGACATTTCCTTCTATGCAGTAGAAAGTTGACCCTTGGCATACTTCGAGAATCAGATATTTAGCCATGCGTACATACTACATAACTCAAAACAGTTAACGTCTGAGAATGTTATGTTTGCTTTCGCTTTAGCTACCGTAGCTTTCCATTTCCTATCCCTAAGCAAGCTCTGTTTGCTATAATTCCATCTCTGAAATTATACCATTGAGCCACAATGGAAGGACAGTGCCTAAAACTGAGAACTTCATATGTCAGCAACTGATAAGATGCATGAAAAGGAAGAAGAAATGCTGAGAAATCATAAAGTTGTTGTCATCGTGATGGATAGAGGTGATAAAGAATGAGAGATCTAAATGTTTTCGATCTTCCATTAAGTGCCTGAAGGTTTTCAAGAAGGTGAACTTCTAATGAGGTGTTTACACAGTCAGCCATGTTGCCAAAAGGTATTGATTTATTTTACCCAGTCCCATGACATCACCTTAAATGAGAGTTATCAAGAGTGACAAAGCACAGTAGAACTCAGAGATCTAAATACATTTGCAGAATTGATAGCACAAATAGATGGTAAACATTTGCCAAAAGTTTGGCAAAATCTACCGCACAGCATTTTGAAGAATAAGCATATTTATACTATTTCAGCTATGAGCTTATTGGTTAATCATGCATCTGTCAATATGTGTTTACATATAAAAGATAAACTAACAAAACAAAGCTGCACAAGTCCATTTGGACAATGCCTTTACTACCCATCCATTCTCTGAGACACCTTGTGAGACTTGTGACCCCCCACCCCTTTTTTTTTCCAATAACCTCTGATGCTGGTTTGACAAACAAATCAAACATGACTATGGTTATAGTAGCTAACATGCACAGGTTTTATTTAAAGAAGTACTTATTTTTCAAAATCAAACTGAGTAAGTATGTTACATGCAGTGGGCATTTTAGAAGTTAACTAAATGTGCTGCATTTAGTTCACAATGATCTTTGGGAAACAAAAAAAATTAGAACCATTAGAACATGCAGACATTCGGGTCATTAAAGGACAGACATGGTCAGCAATGCTGCCAAGTTATTCACGGTGGACATTTAAACGCCACTCAATTAGTATATATGTAAATATATGATGACAGGGTTTTGGTGAATTTCACATTACCACTATCCATAAGCCTCTATACTTTCTTTTTCCCTGCAGGATCATGGGGTAGCTGGTTTCTATGCATTTTTTTTTTTTATGTACAAATGTCTGTCTGCTTTAGGTTGAAAACAAATGTAGACCACAGATAATGATTAGTCAATCCAGCCCCTGCAAATTTATTTCATCTCATCAGCATAATTATTGAAACAGCTGCGTCTAAAATCTGTAGATAAAAAAACTTTTCCACTTTAAAAGCTTACATGTGGTTTCCTAATAACGTGACCATCACATGTATTAGTAATAATACAATAATTTTACTTTTCTTGTGCAGCTCAACACTACCCAGCCCCAAGTGTGCCAAGAAAATTTGACCACACTATACACACTAGCCCGAGGCACTGCTACAAGGACGAATTGATGGATGCTTTTATGTTGTTTACCCCTGATTCTGACGAATGCATCTTAATGTTGCAGCCAAAACAAAGGGTCAATGAACCAGGCAACATTTTTCAGATATTATTGTCCAGTAACATCTGTCTGAAACATTGCCTCAAACTCCTGTTCTAGTATGTTTGGTCCTATCCTGTGGTAATTCATTTGCTTCGGGGTTAAACGTGCTATGTTCCAAAAGCGGGTTTTTGCAGACCTTAGTTTTAATAAGTGGTTATTTGAGCTAATATTATGTTTCTGTTATCTCAAACCAGTCAGACTTTCTCCTCAGACCTCTGACAAAAATGAGGCATTTTCCTTCACACAGCAACCTGGTTTTAGTAAGTAAGTAATAAGTTTTTTGTTTTGGTATGCCTCTAATGAGCCATAATTCATCTCCAATGACAATTTGCTTCATTTGTTCTGGTGTGAAAGCTCATCCTAACTAACCTATTAACATGTAACAATTTACTAGCAAGTGAACCGTGGTGCAATTTGCTTACAGCACGAATGAAAACTTAATGAAAATAATGAAATTATCCAAAGAGCCGAAGAGAGGAAATTAACCAAGGAGAGGAAGTGTCATCACGTTTTCACATGTTTTGACACTGACAAATTTACGATATGTATCCTAAAAAGTCTCTCTTTCTCTCTCTCTTTAACATAGGAACATGAAGGACCCCACACACCCAGCACACTCACTTTTTGTCCCGCACCCCTCAGGCAGGAGGCTGCGGAGCATCAAGTGTAAAACCACCAGACTGAGAAACAGCTTCATTCCTGAAGCTGTGAGACTCTCAAACACACTCAATTACAAATGTAAAACACTTTCTCATTTAACCCGCACTGTTCATTTTAATATCACACTATAAAATGTCACTTTATTTGTCACTTGCACTCCGAAATTTCATTGCTGCTATGTCCGAAGTCCCATATTGTAGATTTTGTGTCCGTATTGTAGATTCTGTGTAGTCAAATCCTATTTCTCGTATAGTTATTTATATTTTATTATATTATTTAAAATTGCTATCAGGGTGTAAACTGAACCGGAGGATTAGAATTTCGTCCCACCTCATGTACCACATGTGATGTGATGACAAATAAAATTCCTTGATTCCTTGCTATCTAGATGCATTTGTGGAAACATCGTTGCCTGAGACCTTATTTGTTAAAAAGGTGTAATGCATGTGTAGGTGTTGCTAACAAAGCAGCAAGTTCACAAAATACTTCAAGGCCAAACTTGATTTGGTAGATTCCTGAAAGGACAAAGATGGCAATGGCGTTGAAGTCAGCCCGCATTCTTTTACTGTCTTTGTTGTCCAGCAGGTTAACAATGGTGATACAAAGGTCAAAAGCGAGATGTAACATTGAAAGACAATCTGTGGAACCTTCCCTTTAAAGGACTCTTAGAAAATACATCACAACACAACATGTAGTGTAATATTATGCTTGTCAGTATTCTAATACTAATGTACAATAGACATTGGTGATGACTTGTACCTAAACAAAGATCATGCTTCAAAACAGAATAAGCTATGTCCCTGATGTGTGGGACGTTACAGTCCACAACAATAATAAGGGTTAAAATGTTAAAAATGTATTCGTAAAGGATTTGTTGTAATTTTTTTTTTTTTTTTGTAGGGAGTAAATGATGAGTTTCATTTGCATTCTAATCCTATTAGTGGGTAACTTGGTGAGTTTTGAGAACATGAAATAGGAGACTGAACAACCATAGCTCAACCCCCTGAATGCTTGTAAGCAAATGCAAAACTCCTAATTACTGAGATTAGTGGATGAAAATAAATAAAAATAAATCACTGTTTTATATTGTCCTATAAGATTTAAATCTAACATTAAATGAGGGAGGGGGGACATATGTACTGCTACTAAGAACTTAAAGTGTAAATGTAAATTAACAAATTAATTGTCCTATAATCATTGAAGTGAAACAAAGCCCTGGTTATGAAGAAAGAAAAAATCCATGTTGAGCTATGGTGTCAGATTCAGTGATGAAATTATGCTATGTTGTCAGTCTTCTGTTTTGTCACAAGAAGAGACAGCATTGACATTCTTCTGCTTCAAAACAGCAGCAAATGATGTTCTACTAAAGTGTAGTGCCATATAATATTTAGGAGATATTAAAGTATATGAGGAGAAAAATGGAAGAAATTAAATCTGACAGAGTTAATGTGTAAGCAACGCAGTGTTTCACTTTTTGAGTACGCAGCAACAATAAATATCAATGATATGGTTTAATTAAGAGGCAAACTGAAAAGCCTTCAATTCTAAAAGGAAACTAATAATACATTTTCCATAAAATGCCTCTTAAAGCTATTCTTATCTTCTTCCATAGTCCAAAATATGCATGATCTGGTATCCTGAGACTGTCATGTGCCATTTAATATGAGTCAGTATGTATGTATGATTAGTCAGGGTTTTCCTCATTTCTTGCCCATTAGTCAGGGAGATTAAGGAAATCAGCCCCATCCAGACATTAACAAATTGACTGACTGATGATTGCTTTGTTACATTAAACAGATAAAAAAGTGTATTCTTTTGATGTCAGTTAGAAAATTCAATTTCACAGAATAGAAACTTTTTTAAAGTGTTGATAAGAACAAAAGTTGTTAAGATAACTGATTTGTCTTACAGCTTTAGATAAAAGGAAAGCAAAGGTTGGACCAAATAATGGGATCAAAGCAACATTTTAGAACAAAGGAAAAGGAGAAAAGCCAAGGTTGAACGAGGGAATTTGTGACTTACAGCTATTTTATAAAAACATGTACATCACCTGCTACATTTTATGTCACAACCTGTAAGGGTGTATGATACTCTGAAATATATAGTATCGTTTCAAGCAGTAGCATAAATCTGAACTTAGTTCCAGGTGAAGTCCCTTCAGAGTTTGGCTGATGCCAGACATTTTCATTTGTGATGGTAGGAAAAAATATAAACACTTTATCAACCAAAACAAATCTAAGCAAAGTAGGCAGTGTCGAATGTTTTTAATGGTGACTTTTACCTATAGCCTTTATAAAAAGAAACTAAACTAAACATTGTACATATAAGATAATAATACGTTCCAAACAGGTGCAAAGTGTTGAGCAGCTAAAAATAAATTGGGCTCCATTTCATGTAATGTTTCTTGTAGGACCACAAAGTTACAGATCATTGTGACGCTGGTAAAACTATTTCTTGACCTCGTCCTACTAGAAAAGTTCCAAATTAGACCAGTGTACCAACAGATTAAAGGGAAAAGGCTTCTTTTAGGCAAAGGGTTTCTTAAAATGTAGGTCTCGAGGTCCAGTGTCCTGCAACTTTTCGGTTTGTCCGTGATCCAACGCCTGAACAAATGCCTGAATCATCTCCTCGGGATGTGGTCCAGTCCTGCTATAGAACTGATTATTTGACTCGAGTGTGCTGAATCAGACACACATGTAAAAGTTGCAGGAAACCAGACTTTCAACCCTTGATTAAAGACTTTTGCTTAGGCAATTCTCTAAATCCAAAAACAGTGGATAGTAACTAATCAAATATGATCATATATAAAATTGTGTGACGCTTGCACAGTGAATATTTGCTTTTATTACTTTTTGTTAGGTTAAATCTTTAAATAACTTAATTAAAACAGACATTTTTTCAACAAAAGATGAGAATCAATGTGGACTGGAAATGTATTTGTATACTAGTGTGATGTGGGAATAGGGATTTAAAATGCCACATACTTAGAATGTGTTTAACAATTCAAAGGGGGAAAAAAAAAAAATCACATCAAAAGTGCAGGGACGGTCTGTGCGTACTTGTTCTGGAAGAAGTTTAAACATGACATAAATAAAATATATTTTAAAAATCAGACCCCTCTTCTTTCAGCCAGAACCATATTGGACAAAAAGAAATATCCCAATTCCATCGAAAGCATATCTCTATTGCTCAACAAGAAAAATGTTTTAAAAGCACACTGTTGTTGGAGTTTCAGAAAAAGCATCCTCCAACCCTCTGATAAATGATTTACAAAAAAAAAAAGAAATAAAATGGTTTCTAGACCTCACCAAAGAACACATGCAGTGCCTTCAATATGTAATACACAGATGAAACTATTTAGGTCCATTATTGTTCCTTTTCTCCCTCCACAGCATGCATTCATCCACTCAAAGGGTGAAGCAGCAAATTTGCTAGCCGGCTGACTGGGAGGACAGAGCGGCCTTTTCTCACCAGTCAACGGCTGCCCTTAATGAGAATAGAAAGTGATTTAGTAGCTTAATGCTCCAACCCGCAGCCTGCCTGCCTGCCTGCCAGCCTTTGCTACACACAGCCAGCTCGGTCAACACTCTTTATAGAGGGAATGAAACTGAGAGCAGTGAAAAGGAAAAAAAAAAACGAAACAGGGAAGATGATGGCAAGCCACTGTGCAATGTAACAATAAAAAAGTAAAAACGATATGTTCTCATGATTTCTCAGTACCCATATTGTTGATCTCCATTTGTCTTTGTTTTCACCAGAGGTCTATTCTACAGTGAAGTGACCTCAAAACGGCTGTAAATTCGACTGAAATGGACATTCTGCAACCTTGTTTTGCACTTTATCTTGTTTGGATCCCAGCAGTTACCCCGTTTCTCACGCTTTTTATGGATTCACTGAAGCGGAGACATTAAAAGGAAATGCGTCCCTCACGGCACAAGAGGAAAAGATGTAGATATTCATCATTGCCTTTTTTAGCCATTTCAATTAAAAAACAAATACTGAAAAAACAAAGGTGGTGAGTTGGTGTTCAAGCAAATTCGGTAGCATTTTACAGAGCAGATACACAAGAAGGAGAAAGCAAAAGTCACTTTCCCACTATTGCACATCCCGTGATTATCCAATCACAAGTTGCTTTTACCCAGATCATTTTAGAGCGGCTGGCTTCTGCGCAGAACTTCAGATGACCCGTCAAACGCCAACTTTGAATTGGCCCAATTCACTCAGCTGTCTGGGGATGTGAACAGAGCTCATATACCAAATCTGATTCCTGAGGTTCCCCAAAGACCTGGAGAAAACTAAACTGCTGACAGCTAGTTTAGTTGCAGCCTAGTACAATTTAACTTACACCTCTGTGTACAGTATGCAGCCAGTTACAGAACCGATTGATATTTGGAGGGGTAAATTAGACTGCTGCACTGAGGGGGGGTAATTATGTTCATATCATAGCCATTTTGAACTGGATGACAGCTAAGAGAGAGGGATTGCTCATACAGTATGTATAAGGTTACAGAGACACACACTTTAAGCAAGGGTTTTTGTTTTGTTTTGATTTTTTCTGGTTGCACATCAAACAAAGAACCTCAATCAAACCATTATGATCTCAGGAGCCAAGAGCATCACAACAGTCCTTACCCAGAGTGAAGTAAGGAAGAGCCGTGTTGTCCAGATCGTCCATTACTGATATTCGGCCAGGTAGGTCTGTTCGGACGAACACCAGCAGCCGGGATTCGCCCCCTCCTCCCCCTGCTCCTGCTCCTCCTCCTCCTGCCAACGCACCTCCAGCAGCAGCGGCGGCAGGGCTACCGGAGGCTCCACCGGTGAAGCTGAATTCGTTCTCCCGAAGCACGGGCAGGGTGGACACGGTGACGCTTTTCAGCTCGCACGGCGCCTCCGCGTCGCTCTCCGCGTCCCGCTCCTCGTCAGGCGGCGTCGCGCCTTTACTCGGCCGGACACCCAGGCAGCCGGTCAGGGAGAAACCCAGCAAGAGGAAGAAGAAGAGGAGGAGGCGGACGTGCAGCGCCGGTATCCTCGCCATCCCGCTCCCTGTGCGTGCTTGCCTCGCTTTGAGCGGGGCTCATAGGCTGTCGGTTCACTTATAGCAAGAGTCGCTGCGAAGAAGTCGCGTCCGTCCAGGAGGCGGCAGCACAGGTGTAGCGAGAATGGCAGCTACCGGGTTCCTCATTCGAGATCCGTCCCTGTTAATGCGAGGAAATATACATATATCTTCTTACCAGCGAGACTTTAATAGCTGCATTAAATCAGTGTGTTCTCTTTGAGCCAAACCACGTTTGTGTCACATGACTTTGAGTTGCAATTCAGTTCAAAGCTGAAAAAACATCCGGCAATGGAAGGAAATGTTATCATTTAGTTTGTAAATTGAGATTTAAAAGCTTTTTTTTTCTGGAAGTTGAAAAACTAAAAGGAAAAACAAACAAAGAAGATAGTGGTTCTATTAGTAAATAAATAAACAGTAATTTGTTTTATGCTTTAAAACCATTAACATGACAATAAATGATGCTCCCTAGAAACAAAAACAAACAACAACAAAAAAACATCCTGCAGGAGAGTCTTTTGCTACAGTTATATTGTGACCTTAAACCTGTGCAGTTTGCTTATGAAGCCCCGAAGATCTGGATCAAACTCGAGTCTGCCTATAAATGTCTGAACATTAATGCAACTGAAATGCTGTGTTGTGATTTAAATCAAGCTTAAAAATCCTCCCATCGGGCCAATTGTGCAAATAAAACTGGTCAAATATAGCTTCACAGAGATGTAGAAGACTTATCCCTTAAATACTTAAAGCACATCATGGAATCATTGGCCCAGTCAGTTCCTATGTTGTTTATTTTTTTTTGCAGATTGGGTATATGGAACTGGGTTCCCTTAAAAAATAAAATAATAATTTTGTAAATGGATTTTTAAATTTGCTCAGGTTAGTTTTGACAAAAGAAATATAAATATTTAAAGGAGCAAGTATATTTTCATTTCATTTTACTAGGTTCTCATGCCCATACAACAAATTGCATTTCCAATTACATTAGCCATGAAGGCTGTGTACTTAGAATAATTTGTCAACCGAAATGATAATCCTGCAAGATAAAGGATATGGGACTGATCTAACATAAAGCGATAATCTTACAAACCCCTAAGGATTCAATACCAGAACACATTCTTAATATCCTCTCGATATTCCTAGCTTTTGTGGTTGTTTTTGGTCTGATGTGCTTTATAGCATTTATAATTTTCTGAATTGTCCTTGTCTAAGAAACGCATGTGGATATGCAGCACTGGTAATACTGCATGTTTCCCTTGTGGGCAACAAAGATGTCACTCTTCAGTGTGTTTTGTTTATAATGCTCAAACGGTTGAATCCCCCCTGGATACTTACATCAACTTGGAACACAAACAAAAAAGTAAACCTGCAGAGATATTGGATTTGCACTATAAATGCATTTTGGGGTGGTTTTACAAACCCATCAGAATCCAAATTTATCCTTTCACTGTATACAATGTGTTACAAAACCCAACATAATTGTAATTGAATGGTCTTAGATATTTCGTTCAAATGTTCATGGTCCTCAAGTTTCTAATCTAATTTCAATAATGTGTTTCCTACCTGATGTTTTTTGAAGCAGTATTAAAAATACAAATTGTAATGTGAAATGTCCTTAAATTTTATGCATTCTGTAAAAATCTTTTTTTTATATAATACTATCAGGCTCAAGGACTGTTAAAAAAAAAAAAGGGGGAACAACTCAAGGTGCTGGTGTGTGTTTTAAACAAACCATCTATGTAGCTAAACCAAAAAAAATGTTAGTAATATTAGAATCAAGAGACATAACCACAAACCACATCTGAGGTGGTCAGGTTAAAGTCCCAATGGAACAGAGAAGCCAAACTAAGGAGAACTCAGGAGCAGTTCCTGGTGCATCTAATGCCAATAATGGAAGGTTCCTGCATAAAATACGGAAAAAAAGATCCTCTGCTGGTGAGATGATCACATAAATAATTAACTTAACACCCACACATACCTTTTATTTTATTTGATTTATTATTATTCTTATCTTTATTATTACTTGACCCCTGCACCCTAACACCCATGAATATTTTTATTTGCAAGGTTTGTTTTACACCCAAAGCTTAATTTCCATTTTGCATATTCAACCTGTTCATGCTGGTGATGCCTTTCTGCATGACAATGTCTATGTTTCACAAACACCCAAACCAGTAGAATTCATATTTAAAGGTTTGATAAGATTAATGCTATATGTGGGAAGACATAGAAATGTAATTGAAATCCTAAAATTCCCAGGGCTTTAACAGTATTTTTTCTGATGTGACAGCTCTTTTGGCAGGAGTACAATAGGATTAGTCTGTGAGTGAAAACAAATGATACTTCTGGAATATTGTAACATATATATGGATTTGCAAAATATATGCACAATATACTGTATACATAGTGTGGCGTTTTACTTATTTTATTGCATTTGATTAATTGCACCTCAATCACGTACAGGGCTTTACATTGAGCAGTACATTAAAGTTTGTGATTATAATATGGGCTGCACAGTGGAGCAGTTGGTTGCACTGTTTCCTTGGGGCACGAAAGCTTCATTTCCATATCGGGTCTTTCTGCATGGAGTTTGCATGTTCTCCCTGTGCATGCGTGGGTTCTCTCCGGGTACTCCGGCTTCCTCCCGCAGTCAAAATAGCATGACTGTCAGACTGATTGGGCACTATAATTGGTACAATGGTCTAAATTGGTGTAAGTGTGCGTCTAATTGGTTGTTTGTCCTGTATGTCTCTGTGTTGCCCTGCGATGGACTGGCGACCTGTCTAGCGTGTACCCCTGCCTCTCGCCATTGTAGGCTGGAGATAGGCGCCAGCAGACCCCTGCAATCCCACAAGGATAAGGGGGTTAGATAATGGATGGATGGCTGGATTATGATATGGTGAAGACTTAAATATGTTATTTTTGCAAGGCACTGTGTATATTTTTCAATTAGACTTCTAAAAGGAATTCCTTTTTATAAATCAGTTAATAGGAGAAAGAATACTGGTAAAAATGAATTATAGCAAATAATCTCTCCCTTTGGGCTACCTTGAAGGTCTGCTATCTTCAACTATTCCTGGAAGTTATGTAAATAAGATGTTCTGCCCGGGCCCCCCTCCCATCCCCTCGACATCTGTGGAACTGTTTTAAATGGACTGATTGAAAACATCTTCAAGGACACAGCATGCCAGTTCACAGACTTATACACACACATACACCGACGAAATTTTGATTTCAAAGGTGT